>JAADVL010000035.1:0-92173 GCA_023334995.1 Pythium sukuiense
GATCAACGTCAAAGTGAAAATTTGCAAATCGATAATCGTGTCTTTTTCGAAAAAACTTGGTTTCAAAAACAGATTATCGCTCCGTCAAATCTAATAAAAGAGTGGCTGTCCGCCTTTCCCGCCAATGCAACCGCCTTCACCATTGGCGGCACAGTCACAATGAAGAAGCGCGCAACATGTTCGGCTACAGCTCGGGCGAGGACAGTGACCTGGATCCCGACGGGGAGGATGACACGCGCATGCACTTCGGGTGGCTCATGTCTGAGGAATGGTCCTTTCTGTATGACTGGTTCGACGCGATGTCCGAGCGATTGGAGCTCGCGGAGCGACGCCGCATGGACACCCACGCCGTGGCCATGGGCCGCGACATGGAGAGCGACGTGTGGATCGAAGTGGAGCATAGCGGCGGCAAGTCCTCCAAGTATGACGAGCTCGCAGATGATCCGGTAAAGTGATACCCGACGATCCGAGAGATGCTGATCCTCACGTCGATCCTGGGCGAAGTGGACTACCTTTCGTGGTACGGCGAGCTGCGGCGAACTGCGCGATTTTCGGCGCCCAAGTTCATCGATCTGAAGAACCATCAGCTGCCTCGCAAGTACGTGTTTGCGTTCTATAACTCGCAAGATGTGGAGGAGTATAGCTGGGATGTGATGCAGTACGCATTCACCCACCAGGTTTTCAGCGAGCAGTTCACCCAGGAGTTCCCTCGCGCTTGTGAAGCGGCCAAGCGCCACGACTTTGACGTAGCGATGATGAAGCCTATTCCTATCAAGTTCATTGTAAAGCCGTTCAAGAATAACCGCCGAGCAGACCAAGTCGCGTTCGTCAAGAATCTCACGAAGACGGTCCTGAAGATCCGAGAACTCGAAGCCAAGCCGAGCTCCGCAAAGGAGTCAAAGAGCACCACGAGTACGAGGAAAACAGGGGCGAAGAAGGACAATGCCGGCAGTATTTCACCGCCGGTGTTTCATCTCGAGTGTATGGATCTGGATTTTCGCAGCTTTTCAACCCACACGACTGTGATTGCCGAGATCAAGAAACTCGTTGAGACGGGTGTACCCGTTGTATCGCTGACGCTTCCACGACGCGGCACAAGCCATAGCAAGGAGAGCGATGAGAAGCAACGGCTCGTTTGGGCATCGTTCTTTTGTACGATCACAGGCCAGCCACAGGCACCTCCTCCGACGACGGTCAAGACAGCAGCAGGGTGTCGCCCAGCTCAAGTCCAACGCATCGTGCTTCCACCCACTTACTACCCGATGAATATCTTTTCGACGATGCTCATCTCGGCACTGGCGACTTCGCGAGGCGTTAAGGCTGTTCGCTTCGACGATGATGCCCATCTTTGCAAGTACGGAGGCATAGGGAAGTGGAAAACGTGGGCGTGGCTCGCGTACGCGCTCTTTAACGAAAGCGCCCAAAGTTCAGTTGAGACGCTCGAGTTTGGGCAGCATCAGCCAACGGCCGACGAGATGACAGCATTTTCGAAGGTAATCCAGTCGTCGGATCCGCTTGCAGCTCTCTGGCAAATGGTCGTCGCAGCCAACGCCAGTGACGCTTCTCCAGACATCCATTCAGTCGGCAAGCCCGTGACGGTAGCCAAAGGGACCATGCTGCATCCGCTGGTCGACAGCCCGTTCGAACTTGCTGTCGCCTTGCCCAATGATTGGGACGGAACTCTTGTGCGGGACGAAAGATCATCTGGCAGTGCGGACGTGCTACTGCCTGGGTTTGGTTTGTATCGAGTGGATCGAGCCAGCATCCCCAACAAGCGCCAACGAACGCCATCGACACCGCCACCACCACCACTCGCAACAACGACACGATCGGCCAAAATCACGCAGCTCATTCTTGGTTTCCGCGCCCGCAAGCCGCCGAGTTACTCTCTCCGCTCACGACACGCATCAGAATACGAACCGACTGGTAGAAACAGCGACTGACGAGACGTAGTCATACACACAGTAGGAGTGTGAGGTGCAAGTCCGCCCTTGGGGAAACACCGTGGTATTGAGACCACTAATACGATGGCATTCAATGTGCATTTCAATACACTAACTGCGCGCTCTCGAGCAAGTCAAAGAACTCCCCATCACCCGTTGCGATGAGCTCCGAGACAGTGCCAAAGCCTTCGACTCTTCCATCGGAGATCACCAGCAGCTTGTCCAACTTGAGCACGGCGTCAATGCGGTGGGAGATGCAAAGCAGCGTCATATCGGGCTCGAGACTCTGACTCACAACTCTTTGGACGCTGAAATCAGTCTCCTGGTCGGTAGCAGTCGTGGCTTCGTCGAGAAAGATCACACGTGCACGTAGCAGCAAGGCTCTGGCGAGGCAGAGAAGCTGGCGCTCGCCATTGCTCCACGAGTACACGATATCCTCCAGCGATGCGTCGAGCTGGCGAGGAACTCGGCGGATCGAAGCCTTGAGACCAGTCTTGTCAAGCACAGACCACAGCATGAAGTCATCCAGAGAGGGCGAGCCGACTCCAGTGCCTATGAACGGATCGAGGTAGTCACGAACGGTGCCCGAACAGAACACAGGATTCGGCGGTAAGTACGAGACCTTGGCTCGCAACACGTCGAGGTCAACACGCGTGATGTCGATACCGTCGAGTGTGATGACACCGCGAATTGGATTGTTCACTCGTAGCAGTGCCATCGCGAGCGATGATTTGCCGGCACCACTGCGGCCGACTATGCCGATCTTTTCGCCTCGCTGGACTTGGAAGCTCACATCTCGGAGGTTCAGTGGAATCACTGACGCCAATTGCTGCTGCTGGTGGCTCTGGTGGCCTGGGATCACGTACGGTGAGTACTGGAAATCCACATTCGCGAATGACAATGCACCGTTGCGTGGCCACATCACCGGATCCACTAGCGCCGGTGGAAGTTCTGGATTGGCAGCGATCTCCGGTTCCAGATGGATATACTCGAACACGCGCTGCAGACAGACAAGGTCTTTTTCGAGTGCGTTCCAGTGCAGAGACACGTTCTTCAGGTCGTCCCTCAGGTTCATGAGCAGCAGAAGCAGCAATCCGATGGTCGCAGGTCGAATTGGGTCGTCAGCGTCGTGGCCAAAGCAGATCAACCCCACGAGCAGCACGCCGGTGATGAAATTCTCCAGAAGCAGCGATCGCATCGCGAGCCACGACTCAAAACACCAAATCGCCCACGTGATACGAGTCAAGTGGTCGAGCAGCTCGGAAAAGCGGGCAGTGATGCGCTCGCGTTGCTCGAAGCCGAATGCGCGAATGATGGAGCGGCCAGCGATGCTTTCCGATACAAAGGTAAAGATGGGAGAGAGTGCCTCACGGTTCATGAGGAATAGCTCACTGCACGGACGGTTCGACGAGACGCTGATGTACCAGACGACACCGAGAATGCTCGAGGTGAGGACGAAATTAACGGCCATGATCGCGAGCCACACACCGATAGAGCTGGAAGGCGCCAAGCCGGCCGAAACCAGTTCAGACATGGCGCTGCTACCATCACCCATGCCAGTGTCGGACTTGAGGATGTGTCCGCTCATCCATCCAAGTGACGCGAACAACGCACAATACCCACCGAAGAAGGTCTTGAGCAGTGCAAATACACAGTCCTGGAGGGACGAATCCACGGCCTGCAGGTCACGGCAGTAGCGATTCAGCAGCTTACCCACGGTGGTCTCCGCAAAGAAACTCATCCGTGCGTGGAGGAGTGAGTTCGTCAACGCGCGGAAGAGCCGATCGGAGATCACACGCGAGAACGAGAAAGTGGCGTATGCCGCGGCCAGGAACGAAATCGCGCTTGCGATGACAAGGGCGACGTACTCATGGAACGCTGGCATCGAGACTGCAAACGCTTCCTCGCTTGTCATGCTTGGATTGAGGCGGCGCAACATGCTGTACTGGCTGATCCACCGACTGAAGCAGTAGATGCTACCGGTCGCGAGCACTTGTGTGAGGAAATGGAGCCCAGCGACGAGGCATAGACGCCACGGCGATCGACTGTGGGATAAATACTCCTTGACGACGCCCATCCAGCCACGCTCACGGTACGGGAAAGTGTGCACCGTGGATGCTGAAGCTCGTCTTCGCGTGACAGTCACAGGTAGCAGAGCTGATGACTCGACTGCAGGTGAGGATGATAATTCGACAGGGTAATGGGATACAGGCTTGATCCGAGTGGACGCCGCTTGGATCTGGAGCACTTGAGGACGCAGGCACTCATTCGGGTCCAGCACGAGTCCTGCAGGACGAGTCGTATCAGCAGATGTAGCCGCCGACGTGGTGCTTCGTCGTTGCCGACCCATACTATCGGTCTCCGCTAGCATTCTGCAGCGTTTTGATACGAATACCCTCTTGGCACCTGGGTTTGGCGCCTGTTGCCGCTCGTTCTCGGCTCTAGACGTCGAGGACACGCGAGCCCGCGGAGGTGGTGGCGTGGCTGTTGGAGCCGCAACTTCCAAATTCTCCATGCGAATTGTACGGTCCACATATTCCGACATGATCACCTCTGGATTGTGACTCGCGAGGATGATCGTCTTGTGTTGCAGTAATCGGCCCATGCATTTGAGGAGGATGTCGCACTGCACGATACTGTCGACGCTGTCGAGGGGGCTGTCAAGCACGTAGATGTCTGCGTCGGCATAACAGGCACGAGCGAGCGCGATGCGAGACTGCTGTCCACTGGACAGGCTCACGTAGCTTCGAGAACCGACCAGAGTCTGGTCGCCACGAGGTAAAGTCTGGATGTCTGGTAGAAGTTCGCAAGCGCTGAGCACACTCCAGTAACGCACAGCGTCGAATGTTCGTCCGAAAAGTACGTTTTCACGGACCGTGGTCGACTGGATCCACGGTGACTGGGAGCAGTACGCTATAGAGCCGACAACATGTTCCTTGCCCAGCTTCCTGTGAAGTAAGCCAGCGATTGCTGCCAGCAGCACCGACTTGCCGCTGCCCACTTTGCCGTGGACGACGACGAATTCACCGCGTTTGACCCTCAGGCTCACGAAATCGAGCAGCGCGTCACCATCGACATGAACTGGATCAGCGTAGCTTGCATTTGTCAACACCACGGCTTCTTGATCACCCAGCTCCACACTTGCTTGGCTGGTTCCGCTGTACGTTTCGAAACTCGGCACAGCGCACGTTTCTGATGTGCAGCGCGTGATGAAATCGAAGGGCACATTAATCGGCTTGCTGCATGCAACTGGCACGACGCCCTCAATACGTTCGAGCGAGACACGGAACGCTAGGCACGCACGCAACACAGCCAATAATTCTGTGAAGGCTGAATTCACCGCATGAAACACTGCGACGACAGCAAACGTCTGGGCCGGTGATTGCAGCGTGTGGTTTGGCAGGTACGCGATGAAAACGCCTGTGGCCACAAGGTTGAGCGACGGCGCCGCCCATGTGAGTGCCATGCGGATCGTTCGGACTTTAGCATGACGCATCATCACGCGGTGCTCTTCCAGACGAATGGCTTCGACGCTCTGTAGTACGCGGTCTTGCCAGGCGTTCAGTTTCACACCGAGGATCTGATCGAATATGCCGTGGAGTTCACCGAACCGCTTGTCTGAGATACGCAGTAACTCCTTCAGCAGCGACGCTTCCTTGATATTGAGCAGCTGAATGAGGAAGTAGATGACACCGCATACGACGAATATGCCTGTGATCACGTCGGCAAACAGGAAATCAAACACGTAGAAGAGGCCCACGAGCTCCAGTGGAAGCGACCAGAGGCGGTGGATGACCTTGATCACACTTGCCACGTTCTTCATGTCGGTCGCGAACAGATTGGTGGCTTCGTCGTTGTCCTGCTTCGTGCGTCGATACCGACTGCCCATGAGGACACTCTCCAGCAGCAGCATATTCAGAGGCGACAGCGTGCGCACGAGCGCGTAGTTGAGAATAAAGTCGGCCCAACCGAGCAGGAACCACCTCAAAAACCTTGCAATCAGCAGTACGGCCGTCCACAGCGTGCCTCGCGACAACAGTGACTCGAAGCCGTTGTTTCCCGCGGCGTCGACGACGTAGAAGACCGCGATGGGCATCACGAGCTCACAAGCCACGGACGCGAGTGTGAGCAGTCCGCTGAACACGAGCACACCCGCTTGCGTGTAGTAGAACGCGCGGATCACACAGCGAGCACTGTCCACTTTGGTCTTGAAGGCCTGCATGGCCACGAGGCTCGCACTGGTCTTGTCCAGCGCCCAGATATCCTCGAGGCGCAGCGGCCGCTCCGCACACACGTCCGAGAGGTAGTCGCACCAGGAGAAGAACATGACGGACCACCAGGACGCCCAGGCTGACAGCCCCGTGGGCAGAGGCGTCGCCGTGTGGGAGCTGGGGAGATTGGTGGTCGAAGTGGACGGATCTTCACCAGTATCGCTCGTAGAAAGGCCGTCGTTTCGAGGCTCAGGTAGCAGTGGAGACGCGTCATCATCCGCGTATACATCTATCGCTGATGGAGCTCGCCGTAGCGCGGAAGGCGCCACGCTGCCGTAGCTCTTCATGGCCTAGAAGCTCTTCTTGGGGCGAAGAGCTCTTCGTCTGACTGAAGGAAGATGAAGATTACGGTCGCCAGATTGTGGTCAGCCAAAGAGAGTGAGTGTCAATGACGTTCACTCTGACACAAAACCTGCAAAATACGATGATGAATGAAATTTCTATTTACAGAGGTAATCAGCTCCTTGGATGTGGGAGATCCACGTGAGGAGAATGGAAAATTGACGGCGAGAAGAGGGCTATGAAGGTTCAAAGCGTCTTACTATTCTTTATCAAATCAAAACACGCAAGCCGCTGCCACTGGCGACGTCTACTGGTCCTTCTTGCTCTCGCTCTCATCCTCCTGTTCATCTTCACTATCACTCGAGTCGGCGGCGTTCATGACCTGCTCAAACAGCGTCGGCTCGTTGTCCAGCTCCACATCCTCTGGGTGCGGCGTGTACACGGGCAGCGCGGCCTTGGAGACAACGTTAAACTACATAACCACATAGACAACAGTCAGTATCTTCCATCCACGTCGTCGCACAAAGAGAGTGTAAAAGTAGCAACATACCTTGGCGAGGGCACGCAGGTCGAGACCGACGTACGAGTCACATTTCACAAAAATGTCGAGCTGGTAGGTGCCTGCCTGAGGAGGCGCCTGCAGTTGCAGCTTCAGCTCGCCCTCCTTCTCCTGGGATGTGATCTTGCCAAACGCGTGCAGGTGGTTCGCCTTCGTGTCGCCCACGATACAGAACCAACGCTCAAGTTTTGGGTATGGAAAGTGTGGCGCGTACACCAAATCGCACGTGTCGCCTTCCTTCACGTTCTTGCGCGTCAGCTTGATGGTCACGGTCATGATGTCGCCCTCGGCAATCTCCTCCTCGTCCTCGACGCCGATCGTGATCTGCAGGTCCATGTTCGGCAGCATGCTGCACACGCTGTTGACCTCGGCACGCTGCTCATCCGTCAGCGAGTTCAGTCCCTTGCGCTGGTCTGGCTCGAGGTCCACGTACTGGTGCAGGCTGCGCACAGGGTTCTTGCCCGAGATAATGTGCTTGACCTCGTTCTCCGTGATGTGTGGAAGCTGCAGGAACGGCGCGTCCTTGAACCACAGCGACTGCGTCAAAAACTGCTCCATCTCAATCAGGTTGAGCGTCGTCTGCAGCCAGGCCTTGCCCACCGAGATCTCCATCATACCGTCGACCAACTGAATCGACTTCTTGAGCATCATGTCCAAGTCGCCCTTGAGCGTCGGGGACAGCTTCTCACGCAAGAAGTGCGCGTGCAGCAGGATGTTGGCCTTGGCAATCGAAGGGTGGTTGTAGCGAGGCTTGGCCATGAGCTCCGTCTGCTTGAACTTCTTGAAGAGACCGCCAAGCTCAGCATCGTCGCTCGAGCGGCGAGGGACTTCACGGAATTCGGCGGAACCAGCCAGTGTCTCTGGCAGCAGGCGCGGGTGCGCGTTCTCCGACATGGCGAAGTTGAAGAAGCCGTATGTGTCGTACATGATCATGCTGTCACCGTACTTCTTCGAGTGCGAGTACCAAAGCGCAACACACGATGGGATGGCCACGACCAAGATGATCAGGTACAGGAACAGCACAATGTTGTGGTTGGCTGGGTCGAGCAGGAACGTTGGCAGACCGATGGAAAGCTGCAGCGCCTGGCGGCCATCCGGGTTGCCAAACTTCTCGTAGTTGGCCTTGGCCACTTCGTCCGTGAGCGCTTCGTAGGCCTTCGCGACGAGCATGAATTTCTGGTCGGCAACAGCATCACCAATGTTCTTGTCCGGGTGGTAGATGAGCGACATCTTACGGTACGCGCGCTTGATCTCACGCTCCGAGGCGCCCGTGGCAATGCCGAGAATCGCAAACGGGTCAAACGACTTGATCTCCGAGTCGTCCTTGAGCAGGATCGCGGCGCGGTACAGGCCGTACCACATCACGCTCAGCACGAGCAGGTTAAGCACGAAGAACGGCGAGAACACGTTCGAGAGCTTGGTCTTCTCGGCCAGCATCTGCTTCATCTTGCGCTTTTCACGCTCACAGCGAACATTCTGCGTGTCCACGAGCTTGTCCTTGAGGAACACGCCGTAGAGAATGCGGCGAAGCGACAGAAAGGTCACGGGCACGGCGTACAGCGCGCCGAGCGAGATGGAGAAGTAGTAGAACGCCGAGTTGTCGTACTCCAACATGGCGGCCAGTCAATTGAGCGAGGTGCGGGGCTCTGGAAGGGGGCTTCTGGCTTGCCGCGCGGGTGACTGAGTGACGCTGCAGGGCGTTTTGGGTCAGTTGCGCCGTTGTTGCGAGGAGCTCCCTGCAACGAGACACGTGGAAGAACTGCGGCGGTTAGGAACATGAGGTTAAGAACAAGGGTGCGGATACAAACGGATAGAGGTAGATAGGCAGTTGTGCCGCGTGGTGCGATCAGAAGCCTCACGAGATGGATGATGGATGCAGATGAGGATGTCGTCTCCACCCTTCGACATTCGTCGTGTATTCCGATCCTTCCATGTGAGAGTGTCCATGTGTGATGGATGGAGATTGCGTGGGTGGTTGAATATTCGCTTGAGGTGTTCATAACTCGACAAAGTGATATTTCGGTTTTAGTGGAGATTACTACTTTCGGTTTTAGGACTAGTCAAATCAGGGACACGAAAGAAAATTCGGGATGATTTCTAACCTTAGAAACGATAAATACGAGTCGGTTCGAAATCCGTGGATTGGTTCAAAGGAAAGCTGGACGAAAATGGGCAAGAAGAAACGTCGTGAAGATGCCCCCGAGGCGACGCAGCGACGCATCTACTGCTACTACTGCGACCGTGTGTTCGAAGATGAGAAGATCTTGATCCAGCACCAGAAAGCGCGCCATTTCAAGTGCAATCTATGCCACAAGAAACTCAGTACGGCGAGCGGCATGGTCATCCACATGATGCAGGTCCACAAGGAAGCCATTAAGACGGTTCCCAACGCCAAGCCAGGCAAAGACAGCGTCGAATTCGAGATCTACGGCATGGAGGGCGTGCCAGGCGAGCCGAGCGCGTATGCAGGTGCGTTTGTAGTGGATTTTACAGGCTGTAGAGCCATCGGTGTGGAGGTATCGTGAACGACGCCATGTCGCCATTCAAAGCTGCTACGCTTCGCAGTGGGCACAGTGCATAGGTGCGTCAATATGGACGTAGCTATGGTGCTGATAGATCGAGGCGTTGAGCGCTAGCCAGTGTTTCCCACATCCCGACAACCTCTCTGGCCGGTAGCTTCCAGCCTTCTTTGTTCATGACCACTGACTTGAATTGCTGTGTGGATACAGACCCTTCCAAGAGAGCGAGACTTGACGCGCCTCCTCCTCCGATGGGATTTCCGCCTGGAATGATGCCTCCTCCAGGCGGATTCCCAGCTAGACCGCCGCCACCACCTCCACTTCTCCAGGTCCCAGGAATGATGGCGATGCGGCCTCCTCCTCCAGGCCCACCGCCGCGTCCTCCGTTTGGTGGAATGATGCCTCCACACTTTGGTGCTGTGCCGGGCTTCCCTCCACAGATACCTGGCGCCCCAGGACAGCCACCGTGAGTTTCGTTCGATGACAGGAGGCTACAGAAACGAACAACGGCTGACGTTGCCTTGCTTTTTAGGTTTGGCGTCCCTCCACCCTGGGCAAATGGAGCACCCCCAGGCGCTGTGCCGCCTGGAGTCCCAGGCTTCGTGCCCCCACCTGCCGGACTAGGCGTTCCTGGCGGTCCTCCGATGGGCATCCCACGCCCTGGATTTCCACCGCAAGGCATGCCAGTGCCTGCGTATCAAGCACAACAGCCAGCAGCGACGGAGCAGACATCAGCGCACGCTGAACAGTCAGCTCCATCAAAGCCCGACGGAATGGTGTTCTACGATGAACAAGTGTGTATGGTACGTGACAATTTGTCTGGACTGACCGTGGCGTGTTTGAATACTAACGTGTATCCCCTGAAATAGGAGGAAAAGCGAGCGCTACGACCCAAGTACGGATACAAGCCACTCTCGAGTGCTGTACACGCATCCAACTGATTGTGGGGTTTCTTAACTCATCCAATACGATCTCTACTCTCGACTTCTTTTCACTGAGCTGTAAGTCGGTCAACATTTATGGGTAACTGCACTCAGAGGAATTAACGCCTTGGCTTCAGGCGTCGGGATACCCTCCATACTTGGAGCAGTAGTTCTTGAAGGCTGGTGAAATGGGCGGTGTAGGCACCCCTGTCGTGATTACCTGGGGGTTTGGATCTTGCTTCGCTGGGCGAGGGGAGTACCGCTGGTTGCTATCCAAGCTTGCCTTGCGGTGGTGCGTGTCGTGCATCGTATTGTACGTGGAATGGTGGTACGACGTCAAATCGAATGATCTTCGGGTACGCGTGTACTCTTTGACTTCGTCGCTTTGACTCGAGCTGAGCATGCCGCCACTCACACTCCGTTTCATGAGCAGAGTTCCGTCGTCTCGCTCACTGGTGGGTCTTCGAGGACTTTCCAATAGTTTCCCACGTTGAGCCGCCGCTTTGGGCGAGTCATACATTCGGAGGAATACCGCAGTTGGAGACGCTGACGCTTCCAGAGGCCGCGATTCGCTGTCTTGGGGCGCAGCTGGTACGCTGTTATCGTCGGTATCACCGTGGTGGCTTCTCAGGTACGAACGCCTCATCAGTCGAATACGTGTCTTCGTCTCGATCTGCGTGGGGCGAATGCCCGACTCTGGGTCATTCCCGTTGAGCTCCACGAAAATGCCCGTAAGACTCATGACGAGAACGAGACTCGGCATCGTCATCGGCGTGATGATGCACATTGCCAAGAAAGGAAGTAGCGCCATAAAGAAGATCAAATACGGGCCAGAATGCGTGCTCGCCACCGTTTGGATCTCCACAAGCGAGAACCAGACGAGGTAGAACGCCTGGCCGATCGTCGCGAAGTGGAAGAGGCGAAGCAAGAACCGTGGGCTGTTGAACCAGAACCGGTCGTTGTGGTAATGAAGCTGGTGGTGACACAACGCTGACATCTGCATGCGGATCACAGCGCGCACACTCTGTGCAACGACACGCAGCGTTGGTCGTTTGCGTGGGTTGCTCTGACCTCTGGCATTCGTCATTCGGAAGTGCATGCGCCTCTGAATATCATGCGTCGTGAAGACACGCAAACGGTCATCGACGATACCTCGTAGAATCTGAAGCACCTTGAAGAAGATCACGACGTTCACAAGCAGCAGCATCACTCCAACGCCGATGAAGATCCAGTGGTCGTACGCTGGATACAGCACAGGGACCACGGCGATAATGAGCAGCACGAAGAACGCACTGTAGTGCAAGTGCGAGATGTTGTACAGCAAGTTCCGCATGCACAGGATGTGGTACTGATCGTATACCATGGGCTTGTCGCTGCCATCGCTGTGGAATTTCGGAGCGACACCGAAGAGCCGATCCATTTCCATTGGATTCTTGTAGATGTACCCGGAGCGATGCTGGCAGATGTTGTACGCCAGGATCTCGAAGCTCTTCCACAAGTGCCACTGCTTCTTGATGTTGAACATGAAGCTCCATCCTTCCCGCTGGTATCGTTGCAGTAGTAGCGCGTACGCTCGCGAGCCCTGGACGAGATCCATACCGGAGTTGGCTCGCATTCTCAGAGCCGAGGCTCGGTATCCAAGCGGCGGTGTGTACCCGGACGTGTATTCTCGTCGCGAGAGTCGGTCTTCCGAGCCAAACGTCTGGCTTGGATCGAGCCAGCTATCTTCGCGGCCTCGCGCACTGCTTCGGCTCCACCGAACGTCTTTGACTTCATCGTCTTCGTCTTGGTTGTCGCTGTCATGGACGACGTCCGAGTCTGAGTCACTGTCGTCGGCGTTGTTCTTGATCTCCCAGATGAGTTTGGGCACGACCGTGCCAACAAACAAGAGGAAAAGCACGATCACAATGAAGTAGATCATCGTCAGGAACACGAGATAGTGGAAGAATTCGTAGAAATGGAGCCGCTCCGAGCCCGAGAGGTCGCCGTCGAATGTGAAGTGGAGCTTTTCCATGAGTCCGCTCGTGTTGAGCGTGAAAATGACCATGGAAATGAATCCCATGATCATCACTTCTTCGAAGATGCGGTTCACGATCTTCTTGAGCTGCGGGCATGCGATCACCTGGCGCACAGACTGAATAACACGCTCAAAGAGCAGTGACACGACGATGATGATAGCGAGCAGGAAGATCGCCGTGCCGAGATTCTGGTGGAGGCAGTCGACATTGCCAACGCCTAGAAACGACCCAGACTTGTGGCACACAGCGCTCGCACCTTCACCACCGCCGCCAGCAAGGACACGATGCCCTCGTAGATCTCCATAGACGTCCATATCCACGCGCAGGTCTTGATTATCGTCTTCAAACCGCAGGGATCGGGAGGCTTCCACGAGACCCGCGGGGACCAAATGCAGCGCGAGCGCCGTGACGACGACAGGGAGGCGTGTCATGAACGTAACACAGCCAATAGCAAAGTGCTCTCAGCGTGGAGGAAGCGTGCTGGAAGCTCGGAGGAGGTGAGAATGCTGCAGTCACCGCAGCCACCTGGCTTCTTGATCTTAATCGAGCAGGCGGCTGGCGTGCGTGAACCCATCGTTTAGCTTGGGCATGAGGTGGAAAATGGGACAAGGCGTAAAAAACGGGAGTTATGTAGTTGAAGCGGGCTATGATTGGCTGGATTATCTATCCATATCTAGAATGACCAATCAGAGTTCATAACAGCATGATTTCTGAAGTTAGCGGCTCCATCACATGACGATGGAGCTGGTCGGAGTATTTATGTATGGTGGCCAGCTCACTTCCAGCCACGTGCAGAACTTCTATAGGCAGAAGGGAGAAGGACTATGTAAAGCACGCTTGTGTGGCGAAGTTCTTGATTCTAGAAGGTTTCACAGGATTTCTCCGACGAGATTCACGATGGATGATAGCAAAGCTGTGCTTGGCTCCTGCCTACACTGCTACTAGCGTTCATGGCACCGAGCGAAGACCACACGGGACACTTCACCTCTGATGCGCAGTCAATCTACGTGTAGGCTCGCGGGAACCACTCAACTGTCGGTGTTGATGATGGCCTGACGGATCGTCGCGGTGATTCGCGGCGGACTTCTGTATCTGGGTCTGTGTTGTCGGCGTCCATGTCCAGTTGACGGTCAAGATCGATCCAGCAAGGCACCTTCACGTGAAGGGCTTCATGTTGCTTGCCCCGTCTACGATTGCATTGATTGACTCCGTCAGGGTGAAGATGCACACACGCACATGCGACCAAGCTCATGGCAGCGACGACATTCCAGAAGGTTCGCGTTCAATCACAAGCCCACTAGATTCTTCTACGAGATGCCTGGAAAGAATTCCGACTCCATGCACCTTGGCAACGATGCGCGACGTCAATGCAAGCACGATGCACAATCAACTGTCATCCATGGGGCATCATGAACTGCATTTCCCATTTCAAGGTCTTCTATTGCAGATGACCATGGTACCTCCGGATCCGCGACTCTTCACAGGTCGTCGCTCTTGCAACTCCTCCGCCACAGGCAACACGGTCAAGATGATGCGTGTGCGACTGCATGCGATGCTAGCGCTACTGGTGGCCACTGTGTGCTGGCTAGCGCCCTCCGCGACAGCGGACATCACCAACGCAGTCGCTGAGTCAAACGCCCATCCCACGACGGACCCGCCGTCGCCCACACCACAGCACAGTCTAGATGAGAGCGCGCGCAGAGTCCAAGCCGACGATGGCATCTCTGCTGTGCTCGTCGCAACGAAAAAATCCTCCGACGATCACAGCAGTCACTCTACAGGCAACACGACTAGCAAGCAGAACGCGGGACCAGCGCCGGCGATCGTGCTTGCAGCAGGAGGAGTCGTGATCGGCGTCGTGGCGCTAGCATTCCACCGACGACGAACTCGACAGAATGATAAAGGTACGAAGTTTTGATGAAAAGCCATCTATGCGATGAACGGGGAGCACTTATCGGATGGCTCTTTTCGCATTAGATGGCCAAGACGCATTGCGGCAGTCGTTGCTCTTCCACGATATGGACTACGCAGCCATGTGACAGCGTACAAGGCATGAGATCGCAGTGCAACTACCTGCGTTAATGCCAGTGTATTTCCAGCTTCATTCTATCACTCACTCATCCACTGGAAGGCGGAACGCCCTCTGTGCATTCATGTATACAGCTTCTGCCAGTTCTTCCACGGATACTTGCCGGATCGCAGCCGCCTTCATTACTGCAAGCTGGACCAACGCCGGCTCGTTCAGTGCTTGATCGGCCATTATCAGGTCGAGTTGGGAGTCCTTGAAGACTTGACTGGCTTGCGCTCTAGTGGGAGCTTGATCCGGACTGTCGGTTTCGAGCAACAGAGAATCCAGCGGCACCTTCAAACACACGGCTTCCCCTTTGGACAGCTTTACTTGATCTCTTCCATCGGATGTGGACGTGTGACTTGCCAGCTGCTTGGCGTTCAATGAAAAATAGATCTTCGTAGCTCCACGGGACTTGAGCTCCAATGCAAGGAACGCCGAGACCATCTCGACAGCCCCCGAGAAGGAATGAAGAATCACGACTGGTGGAAGGAGGCCTCTCAACTTCTGTTCCGATTGTAGGACTTCAAGAAGCTTGCCGTAGGCACCGACGCAGTGGAGTACACAAGGCCTCTGCATCTCTGCTGCCAGTTTGAGCTGCTCACGGAAGACTTGCTCCTGCACTGCAGCCTCGACCTGCTTTCCACGTGCGCTCTTGCATAGGCCAATCTCTCCAAGCTACAATAAGGTACGTTGGACATTGAGTTGCTTTAAGTGCGCTAAAGGATGAACACATCCAACGTACCAGGGCGTCCGGATACTTCGTCAACGTGGTTCGCAATGCATCGAGGTATCCTGGTGACTTGCTGTTGGCCCACCATGGATGGATACCGAAGGACGGAACAATCTTGAGTCGACGGACGGCAGAAGATGCTGGCACCGTCGGCGTAGCATCAACATCTTCGTGCGCTCCGCCTTCATTAGCAGAGATGAGCCGCTGGAGCGAAAGCCAGTCTTCTTCATAACAGGCGCAAGTGGCGACATGCGTGACATTCGCCTGAATGGCGCAGCGGATCACGTTGCTCACATGCGCCTCCAGGCGACGGTCATGGAGATGACAGTGCGCATCGATCACTTGCGGCAACGCAGCCCCAGCGGACACAGCACTCGCGGCGTGCACACTCATCAGCCGTCGTGTCCACCGCAGCATTGAAAGCACCAACGCTGTGGCTCCTAGGGACACTCTCTTAGCTAATCTGACGTCACTAGAGCGAGTATTGCGAATCCTCCATTCAGTAACATCGGCGATGTCACTAAACGCAATTGAATCTGATGTGGACTGGATACCCAGAGACGATCAGCTTCAAGGTGATCGCTGACAGCTCCACAACACCAGCATGTCCACGACATCACTTGCTCTCTCTGCCATGCAGAAGCCTTGAGTTGCACGCTCCATTTCGCCAAGACATCCACTAGTAATAGTGTCAAGCCACACTGGCGTGCTTCGCCAAGTGCCACGTGCGCACGTTCGAGCGGAGCCTACTCTTCTCCCATGTCACGCCAAGTTCGCCCTGAACGTTGCTCGATGTCTTCCTCGAGCGACTCTGGAAGGTGGAACCGTCGCTGTAAGCCGTAGATCATGGGGTGCGTTGGGTTGGATAAGCTACTTGGTTGCCGCGCCTTTTGCAGCTCCCAGTAAGCAGCTACACACCAGAATCCAGTGCCTCGTCACTCAAGCGAAGCTTGCTGCCTCTGCCTGCATCTGGTGGATGGCTCGTGGTCAGGTCGTTCGTTGCCGCACTATCGGTGGAGACGCGACCTTTACACCCTGCCGTCTGGATGGAAACTCCGTGTCGAACTTACTCCCACATACAAACCTCAAGTAGTCGGAAGTCAGCACCGAATGTCAGTGTAGCCGTTTACCCACCAGCTGCCACCGACTCGCGCCCAAGCTGTCAGCTCTTTTACCAGCCTTCTGCATACTGATTCCCATACAAATCTCGTATATCTCCAAGTATACAGCGACGATATCTAGCCAGCCCCGGATACCAGCTCCGCTGTTCGTGTGAGTGGCTACGTTCTACTATAATATGATACAATCACCAGGCTCCTGTCGGGCTGTCGTTGTCTTCCAGCCGGAGCGTGGTCGTGTCGCCGGCTGCTGCCCCTCCCATACCGGCGGCGCTGCCTCGCCCGTCAGATGCGGTGGGAGCCCTCTGCCACAGTAGAGTCGCGGGGCGGATGCATGGCGCCGATCTCTTCCCGATGCGCGATGACACATTGGAATTCACTGGGAGCTGCTCGGATCTACCAGCTTCTCCTACCACCCGACCTCCGTCCGCCGCTTTTCTCACTTGTGATCTCGTGAGCGACCACCATGGTCCTGTCCGTGTCTTCGATTCTGTGTAACCTGTCGCTTGGTGTCTTGGCGTTGTCGTCGTTCGATGTGTTTGCGTCCGTGAGTGCCGAGGCCGAGGCCGCGCCGTCGTTCGAGAACTGGAAGAAGTCAGAGTGCTACACGGAGGCCTACAACAAGCGCTTCCTCCCACCGTCGGCCTACAAGAACAAGGACAGTGATGGCGGCATGTTCTCTATGGGCACATCCGGTTCATCGGTTGCGGTCGACGACCAGAAGCAGCGATTCGAGGAAGCGCTCAAGACAGTCGAGAAGCTCAAGGAGCTGCACCCACAGGCCACGTTCTCCGTGAACACCCCGTTCGCACTTCTGACCTCCGACGAGTTCCTCGCGTACGTCAACCGCAACAACATCAACCAGGAGGTCATGACCAGTGCTGTCTCCAACTCAACCGTCCCACGTACAGGGGCGTCTACAGAGGCGTCTACGAGCTCAAGTGTTGATGCTGGGCCGATGACGAAGGCGGCTGCAGAAAACGAGTATGTCGACTGGCAGGAGCAAGGATGCGTCACTCCCGTGAAAGACCAGGCACAGTGCGGTGCCTGTTGGGCATTCTCCGCTGCCGCTGCGATGGAGTCTGGTGTGTGCGTCGATACCAACAAGAAGTCGCTTCCGATCCTGTCGGATCAGCAGCTCATCAGCTGTGACAACCAGGGCCAGAGCCAAGGCTGCGGTGGTGGATACTCGTCGTACACGATGGATTGGATTGCCAACAACCGAAACGGCAAGATGTGCACTGCTTCATCATACCCGTTCACGTCGAGTTCTGGCTCTGTTGCTGCTTGCGCGATGAACGGATGCACGGAGGTCGACATCGGAGTGACCGGCTTCGACTCGGTTCGCAACGACCCTGGCAAGCTCGAAGACATGGTTCGTCAGCGTCCAGTGTCGGTGTTCCTGTACAGTGGTTCGTCGGCATTCCAGTTTTACAAGGGCGGCATTCTGACGGGCGCGAACTGTGACACGACTGGTGACCACTCAGCACTCGCTGTTGGCTTCGGTACGGAGAACGGAGTGCGCTACTGGCGCCTCAAGAACCAATGGGGTACCCAATGGGGCGAGAGTGGCTACGTTCGCATTCAGCGACGCTACGGCAGCGCAGACGGTGCCTGTGGTGTTGAGAAGTACGCATCGTGGCCGAAATTTGAAGCGAACCTTGTTGTCGATGCCCCGAACGCCAACTTCCAGCCAAGCCCTACGCCCGCGCCAACTGAACAGCCAACACCGGCTCCGGAAACTCCAGCTCCAGAAACCCCAGCTCCAGAAACTCCAGCTCCAGAGACCCCTGCTCCTGAAACCCCTGCTCCTGAGCCAGTTGCTCCTAGCATCCCTGTGACTGAAGCTCCTGTGACGGAAGCTCCTGTTACCCAAGCACCACAGACGGATGCACCAGTCACTGCCGCTCCAGTCATCATCAGCCCTATCACGACGGTGCCTGAAACTACCGCACCTGCTCCAGCGCCAACCCCATCGCCGACGAACAACAACTCTCCTGCCCAGACTGCTACCCCGCCGACCCCTGCACCGACTCAGTCGACCTCTTCACCTAGCAATGCTGAGCAACGCGAGACCACCACGCCTGTCCCTGCTGCCGGCAGCACTGTCGACTCCAGCAACCAGCAGTGTGGTCGTCTGGACGAGGGTGTCGACTACCTTGGAAACGACATCAAGGACGTCGCGGCGACCTCCATCGGCGAGTGCTGTGCTTTGTGCCACGACACGGAGGGATGTAACGCCTTCACTTTCACCAAGTGGAACGGTGGCCGCTGCTTCTTGAAGAGCCGTGCTGGTCTGATCGTACCAAACTCTGGTGCTGTCTCGAGCTCGCTCTACGACATCTCCACCTGCACCCACCAGAAGACCCCTCTGGAGGTCGGCTACGACTACCCTGGCTTCGACATTGCCGAAGAGAAGGCCACTGCTGCCAGCGAGTGCTACGACCTGTGTGTCAACTCCGAGTCGTGTAACGCGTTCACATGGTCAGCCAAGGAAGGTGTCTGCAAGCTGAAGACCCGCAAGGTCCCTGCTGCTGAGTTCAAGCAGTCGGAAGCCAGTGATTTCTCGTCGGCCATTGTGTACAAGTGCCAGAACCTGGAGACGAACACTGACTACGCGGGCAACGACATCGCGAACGCCCCAGCGCGTTCCCCAGAGGCGTGTTGTGCGATCTGTAAGTTGACTGAAGGCTGCAAGGCGTTCTCGTGGAACGACTTCAAGTCCGGCACGTGCTGGCTTAAGTCCGCCGCCGGTGACAAGGTGACCAGTGGTGGTGTTGTGTCTGCGTTGTTGTAAATGAGCAAGGCAGTCGCAGCAGCTCATTAGATCCCCTCGTTCACAAACGTTGTGTCCAGCATTTCTCAGTGTCAAATATGTGTCTTTTTGAATGTTCAGTCGCCAAATAGATACTACGTAGTAGTAACACACTTTTGGTCATCATTTCTGCTTTGCTGACAATGAGCCAGATGCATCCATTGCGACACTGAGCTTGTCTCAATCGCATACTCGTACGTGCCTACGAAGCGTAGTGTCGAGGGCCATGTAGGATGCAATTGACAATTCTACAGCTCATTTGGTAAATTTTAGCAAACTGAATCTCAAATCTAAGCAATCAGAGTTGCAGACGGGTCTGAAACGTCGGCAAACCCGGGTCGGAGCGAACGCAACGCAAGATCGTTGCCTCGTGCAGCAAACCCGTTCGCCAAGCAAAATGCGGGAAAAACAGCTTGTCTGAATACTCAAGATAGACCTACCCCTCTTCAACAACACTTGACAGGGAGCCCAATGTAGTATCAAAACAGGAGAGCGAGTCTCGCCTCAGGAGAGTAAATGGTCAAGAATCCATCTAAACTACCGCGTTTTGAAAATATGACGTGTGCCCCACTGTCCGCACCGTGTGCTCAGTTCGATCTCAGGTTGCGGTTAGGGCTCCTCTCACTCTTCGCGTCCGCTCCGGTCCGTTCCTCTGATTCCCGCTGCCCACGACAATGCGACCACTGCATTGGCATCCACAGAAGAACCGCTCCATACGACGTAAAGCTACCATCGGAGAGCTCCTACGCCAGGATCCAGCGGCGATCCTCTCGGTCTCCTCACGCGCCCCTGGACACTCGCACGCGCGCCATTCATACGTGGAGGCGTTGGTGCGCGAGTCCCCTTCAGCAGACGTGAAGAAACGGAGAGAATCGAGTGGCAACAGACCGAGAAACGAAGAGCTACGTCGGGTTTGGTCCATTGGAAGAGAAACAGCAGACCGCAGAAGAAGGAGGTTGACAGCCATGGCGGAGATGGTTCTCGTGGGCATCGTGGGCACGGGCATCGCCATGATCGGCGTGGTGCTGATCATCGCGTTCATGCGCTGGGTGGCGCGCAATCGCACATTCAGTATGGGCATCCCACCGTACGAACCGGACGTCGAAAACCAGCGGAGATACAGCATTCAGGGCAACGGCGGAGGCTTCTTCGTGGACCACGTGGACGTGTATCGAGAGGAGCTCAAAGACAGCTTCATCGAGGTCGCGCTGTGGCACTGCGGCGTGTGTAGGTTCCGCAACCACCCAGACAGGAAGATGTGCGATTTGTGCCAGACAGAGCGTGGCGCCGATAGGGAAATCGCTTCGAGGTTATCGCGCAAGTCACGGAAATCGCGCCACGTATCGGGCCGGAAGAGCATTGGCGAGCCTATCGAGCCGCTGGCTGTGCGGGAGACAATGAGCAAGCTACAGCTCGCAGCATCGCGGCGGTCTCAATGGCAGCGGATGCCGACCAACGACGGTCTTCACCGGTGGGTTCGACAGTCAGGCCGCTTGTCCAAGCGGGATTCGATCGGTAGTGACACCAGCAGCAACAGTAACACGTCCCAAGTGTCTCTCCTGCGTAACCAAGAGCGTGAAAGTATCATGTCGGTGGGTTACATTCGAGTACGAGACTCGGCTGGACGACTGGTGTTGAACGAGTCGGACGTCGTCGCTACGGACTTCCACTACCGCATCAACATTATGGATGGCGCCGGCACGTCGGAGCTGATCATGAACCTCGAGCGCGTCCACAATCTTCCATTCCCGGACAAATTGCGGTGGTTCTCAACGGAGATCCACCGTCTTTGGCTTCCGTGGGAGTCGGGCCACGTCGAGATGGCTGTCCGTCGTGACCACATTGTGGAGGACTCTTTCCGTGTGATCAGTGCTATGAAATCGTACCAGTTGCGCCAGCGCTGGCGCGTGTCGTTCCAGGGCGAGCCGGCTCTCGATGCAGGCGGAGTCATGCGTGAATGGTTCACGCTTTTGTTTGCAGAGCTTTTCGACCCCAAATTCGGGCTCTTCATCTCGACAGTCGGCGACGAGCGCAGTTACTGGATCAACACATACTCTGACGAGTACCGCAGCAACCATCTCGCGTACTTCCAGTTTGCAGGACGTCTGTTGGGCAAGGCCATTTTGGAGGAGCATCTCGTGACCGTACACCTCGCGCTGCCGTTTTTGAAGCATATCCTCGGCGTGCCCATCTCGTTCTCCGACTTGCAGTTCCTCGATGATCAGATCCACCGCAGTGCCGTGACTGTACGCAAGACGGAAGACATCGAACCCTTGTGCCTGGATTTCACCGTCACGCGAGTTGGCAAGGACGGAAACCGACCAATCACCCACGAGCTCATTCCTGGAGGCGCGGATACGGATGTGACGAGCTCAAACAAGTCGGCGTACTTGGATGCTCTATTCAAGTACCACGTGCTCGACAGCGTGTCCGACCAGCTTCTCGCGTTCTTGACCGCTCTCTACGACGTCGTGCCTGAAGGATTGCTGAAGCTCTTCGACTACCAAGAACTTGAGCTGCTGATGTGTGGAGTCCCGACAATCGACGTTGAGGATTGGATGAAGCACACCGACTTCAAATTCTTCACGGAGAACGTGCCGACTGAACAGGAGCTGGTGAACATCCGCTGGTTCTGGCAAGTGATTGAAGATATGAGCAACCAGGACCGTGTCCGACTGCTGCAGTTCGCGACGGGAACAAGCCGCGTGCCTGCCCAGGGCTTCAAGGTGCGAACTAACGGCTCAGCAGAATATTTACGCTCACTGACTGACTCATTTTTTATGGATTCCAGGGTCTCATCTGTAGCGACGGTCGCGTGCGCCAGTTCAACGTGACATTCACGGGCGAAAACCAAGACATGTTGTTCCCGAAAGCGCACACGTGCTTCAACCGTTTGGATCTGCCGACCTACGCGTCGATTGACGACATGGCCGAGTACATGAAATTGGTAAGCTCTTGTGTGGACGCCCAGGCCCAAAACGACTGTGCTGAAGCTAACGGATGTGTGTTTTCTGCCCTGGTAGATTGTGGAGATGGACATCACAGGATTTAGTATTGAGTAATCGCGTGCTGGATGGAAGCGCGTTCACATTGGGAGAGCGCCCCAGCAAATCTTTGCAATGCTCGAGCGATTCGAGCGAATTCTAATGAAATTATTTATTCGAACCGAGCCTTTAGTAATTTCATTCGAGCGCCTCGCACTACAGTACCGCGTATGTATCCAGTCCCGCCCTTGCACTAGATCGCTGTCCGCTTTCGTTCGCATTTGTTTCATTTGGTCGCCATGAGATCACTTCAATATGGTGTCATTGAAAGGTGTCGAACGACGATTGACGGTGAGTGAGCATGACATGAAACAACCACTCGTGATGGCGATGTGATGTCTGTCAGTCACGTAACCAGGAGAGGGAACCAATCGCGAGCGCACTCACTGTACTTCACCGAAATGGGGGCAAGCATGAATAGCAGGCCAATGCAGATTGGTCAAACGGATGAGTACGAAGAAGAGTTTTTTCGCTGTCGAGACTTCATTCTACAGCGATGAGCACGCTAACTCCGTCTATGACGAAGGCGACGATGAGGTGCCGATCCACAATCGGTAATGGCACTGAACAAGGTGCTGACGACGGACTGCGATGCTCTACAATCGATCGAGGAGGCGAAAGTCTCGCTTGTCAAGACGCGTGGGCTCAAGAGGAGCTTGATCAGCGGCGGACGAATGAAGCAACCGATGCCATGATGACGTTGGCCAGCACACAGGCTAAAAAGGACTTTCACGACGCACTCACCTCAGCTCAACGACAAATCCGCGATACTGTCTCGACGATTTGCGTCTCTCTACTGAGAGCTGCTGCTGGCGTCGTCGTCGCATTCGTGTGGGAGGTTTTCGAAGAAGCCGCTGGGACGCTACGGAAGAAGTTGGTTTGGCTTCACAGGAAGGAGTAGCCAAAGGGAGAGGAGGTAGCCAGACGACTTGCCTTCGGTGGTAGAGTACGAATACATGCAGCCCTCGCAACACATCACATTTTATTTACTGCGTCGATTTTCGATTCCAGTACCAGCTCATGTGGAAGAGACCGAGATGGGGATCTGTAGTCCATTGCCTGGCACTGCGGGTCGTGGCAGCGCTGAAAGAACTGGCGCGTGATCAAATCAACAACGAAAATGACGTTGTTGCTGCGATGCGGCCGCGAAACGTTTTCGCACCACCGGTTCTTCATCATGTGATACACGACTCTCACGGGCTCACTCAGCAGCGTCTCCGTTGACATCCCGGGTTCTGTAGCACGGTTTTCAGCTTCTGCCGTTGGATATAGCAGTTTTACTGCCCGGATTTCGCCTTGGATGCCTCCCGTCGTCGCAATCGACCGAATAAAGGCGTCGAGTGCTGGATAGATAGACGCCTTGGACTCGACCGATCTCATGGGCTGATGGAAGCCACCTCCTCGCGAGAGAGCTCCAATGCCGTGTCTCTTCAGTGACACAGTATCTACGCAACGAAGTAGACGCTGTGCGCTCGTGGTAGCTTTCGCCGGACACACGATCGACCGAAGAAATAAATCGTAGTCCAGTTCGTCGCTTTCTTCCTCGGTCGGGTTGCTCTGTAGCGCACGTAGCACCGCTGCCTTGCGGAACTTGGACGAGCCTAACACGCGAAACATACGATTTCGCGTGTACACGCCCACATCGATGAAGAACTGGCGCTGGTCATTGTCGTCGGCACTGTCTCGGACCAGGAATTGCGATGTGTCGTCTTGATCGGATGCCACGAGGTCATGGATGAACTGCCTGACAAACTGTGATCATCATGAGTTAGAAGCGGGCACTTACCATCGAACCACTAGCGAGGAGAACGTACCGCGCCAACGTGAATGTTGTCGACAAAGAGCTCGTCGTTGGGCAAGTGGATCTACAATCCGCTGTCAAGAAAGTGATCTCTTGAGGGTTTTGAAGAGGCAGGTGATCTTACCGTCAAATGGCGGCTGAATTTGTCTTTCGTGGACGACTCAAGCTGCACGACATGCTTTTCCCGGTCGATAATGAGATGGTACTGACGCTACAGCACATCGTCTGTCAGCAACTGAAAAAATTCTAGTGAAGCCAATCCTGACGTACATAGATCTGAAGCTGGAGGAGTGAGATGAGCCTCTCAACTAATGCATCGCCATTGTGGTGTGGGTTGAGCGGCTTCTTGAACTCTGAGCAACATCCTCATTAGCTGTTGCCCGTTGGAAGTGCATACCTCAGGGAGGAGTTGGTTACCCAGATCGAAGTATAGTCGACACGGTGTGTCCTCTCGAATGATCTCGTACACGTGGCGCGAGCCTTTCGGAATCGCAGAGTATTCCTTCCAAAACGCGCTCATCGTCGTGACCCAAAAGCGCCGTTTTCCTTCGTTGGCGCCTTCAAAGCAGAATACACGCGGCGGGGCGGCTTCCCGGTCGGGTTGCACTTGATGCCGCTGCCGTGTGAGCCGTTCTCGAAATGTGGCGACTTGATCCGCAAACTCAAACGCCTCTTGCTGGCGTGGGAACGACGCCGACAAAGGCGCTGTACCTTCTAGCTGACACAGCAATGAGTGTGATACGTTGAACTGGAGCCGCTCGTAGAAATTTGCCCAGGATGCAGCCTCATCTGCGCTGCTACTGAGCTTCTCGATCTTGGGTGACGGACTGACAGTATTTCGACCGTAAAAGTCAGCTGAACTTATCGTCCGACGTCGCTTCAGCATATTCTGCCGAGCTGTGGATCCGAGCCCAAGTGATGTCGCCTCCTGCGCGGTCTTCTTGGCGAGGAGCCCCCTCGCCTCCTGAGTGAGTGGCACGTCCCGAAGGTACCTATGCAACGCCGCGAGGCAATCGAGAACTTGGCTGTGATCGCTCACACGAAGGATATCTGTAGAAAGCGAAGCCTTTTTCTGAGTCGGCGCCTTGCTGACGGAGAGGCGGCTTAGAAAGAGGCATTGCCGAGTCGTGTTGGTTGCATCGACCTGCACTGTGATCGCCATGGAAAACGGAGAAGCTCTGTATCGCAGACCCAATTCGTATTAGCCAATAGACGCATACACAAGCAGGAAGAGCGAGTGCGTTCTACCTGTACGTGCCGATAGCGCAAATGGTGTCGTCTGTGATGAAGAGGCTTCGCTTCCGCGTGCCATTGTCACGCGTGACTCGCAATCCGCGGTGACTTTGCTCGAACGTGATCTCTACGTGGCCGTTGATGGTGTAGAAGTCATCTTCATCGGCAGCAACAATGTCTGCGATGGTCGTGGAGGTGCTTCCTGTCCATATACGGCAGCGATCGCAGCGGAAGCCGCCGTCCATCGCCGTCTTTATTCGGTGCCCGGTTCATCGAGGAGCTACAAATTACACACTCATGATTGGATGAAATTTCGTCTCAATGTTTTGATTGGCTAAAATCAAGTGGGCACGAAAGGTCGTACCTCTTGCCATGGTTGCACTCGCGAGTCGCGAGTATCTTTCGACTACCGACGGAAGTGACGATGAGCGACGACATGGACGCGATCGTGATTGACAATGGCTCAGGTGTCGTGAAGGCTGGCTACGCTGGCGAAGATACGCCCCGTGCCGTGTTTCCGACGTGCATGGGCAAGGTGAAGAACCCGGAGTGGTTTGCAGCCCAAGCCGCGCCGACTCTCAAGGCCGACTTACGCGACCGTGAGTCGTTCGTGGGCAACGAGTGTCAGCAGTATCGCGATTTCCTGGAGATTGTGAACCCTATCAACAGAGGCGTCGTTGAGGACTGGGACGCGCTGGAGCGCGTGTGGGAGTACGTGTTCGCCCACGAGCTGCGGATCAATCCCGAGACTGCGACGCTGCCAGTGAGTTTGGAGATTTCCGGAGATATGAGCTTTTGTATGCTGACACTTCAACTGTAGATCTTGTGTACGAGCTCTCCGAACGGCTCGAAGCAGCAGCAAGAGCGAATGGCGCAGATCATGTTCGAGTCCCAGAAGGCGTGCGGGTTTTACTTCATGCACCAGTGTGTGCTGTCGTTGTTTGCCTCCGGACGCACTCGTGGTGTCGTCGTGGAAGTCGGCCATGGCTCGAGCCACGCGATTCCTATCTTTGAAGGCTACGCGCTCCCACACGCGGCACTTCACTACAACGTTGGTGGCATGGATATCAGCCACCGGCTCCACAAACTTCTCGCGAAGCGAGGCCACTCGTTCCACGCGTTCCACACCCAGACGATCAACGACATCAAGGAGGCAACCTGCGTACTCAGCGGCAAATATGATCGCTCGGCGATCCCCCCGCAGCCTGTTGGGGCAGCTAGTGAAGGAATCCAGGTCGTAGCTGAAGACGGAAGCAAGCCATTCGAGCTGCCCGACGGAACCATTCTCCAGGTCGACAAACACACGCGCTTGCTTCCAGCCGAAGTCATGTTCAAGCCGCAAGAGCTAGGGGACGAGCACCCTGCGAAGCCAGCCAGTGGGCTTCATGAGTTGGTCGCGGAGTCCATTTCCATGTGCGACAAGGATCTCCAGAAAGATCTCTACGATGGGGTCATCTTAGCGGGTGGGACAACTATGGTTCCTGGGTTTTCGAAGCGCTTCCAGGAGGAGCTTGCCAGCGTCAGCCAGAAGACCAACATGTGCATCGTACCGGACGCTAATGTCCGTGAGCGTGGCTACAACTCGCAGCGACGTATCGCCGCTTGGGTCGGCGGCTCCATGTTTGCCTCACTATCGACGTTCCGTGACATCCACATCACCAAGCAGGAGTGGGAAGAGTACCACGAGGCTATTCTCGATCGGAAATGCTTTTAACGGTACAGTAGCTCTACGCTGAAAGATAAAACTCGACGATGTATTGGGAATATATAAGAAAGCCCCAGGGTCGGGCGAGGCCGTCGCCGTTTGGAAGTATTGAAAAAGGATGCTTTCACGTCACGATACATGTAGTGCCTGGAGAAGAGGTGGCCGCGGTCCCAGAGGATACTGCAATGGCTGTTCTTGTCGTCTTCTCTTGGCTCGCGGGCTTCAGCAGCCGCACGGTGGACGCATGGCGTATTGCATAAAGTGCAACACCAGCATGAACGCCATCACCATGTTCAGGTTCATATCTGCTCTCCAAACCACGCAAAACACGTCAGAATATACTCTTCAGCCTCTCTCTTTCACCGCTATCATCTAGCATGGGTCCTCACCTCCGAAGATGTTGTGCTCCTGCTGCTGGACGACTTGCTGGTCGTTCTCCGCGGCCGCCGCGTCCTGCGATGCGTTGCCATTACGCGGCGCGCGTGGGCCTCCGGACACGGAGCACGACGGCGCGTCGCCACTGCTTCCACGGTTGTTGTCCATCGCGTGTAGAGCGTTGAGGAAGAGCGTGCGAGTGCGAGTGCGTGGAGCGATCGCTCGAGTGTGGCTGTCGAGGCGGTTGGCTCAATTTCGAACGCGCCAGTCGACTTGGATGGCTCTTGAAGGAACTGACACTCTCAATAGTAGCCCGCTGCCGTTGTGTCGTCCACCGTTCTTGCTTCTGATTGGTGGATACAGCGGACGGAGAACGGCTTCCTCTACGTTCTGATCATTTCTAAAATTCACGAATTTTTGTTCGTGAAGTTTCACGCAACGTTGGACTCGAAACCGAACTTAGGAATAAGTACGGTTTGTAGCGAGCAGCTCGATCATTCGAATCACACCCAGGCGAAAATGGAGAATGTCACGCCGATGACTGGTGTGGAAGCGCACACAGCGGCCGCGGCAGCCGCCAACGCCGTGCATGAACACCATGTCCACTTGCACATGGATGCTGCGGCTCTCTCACAGGCGGCACCGAGCGTTCTGAGCATGGACGGCGTCGTGGCGACGGCGCCAGTTCCGTCGACGACCGTGCAACTGACGACGACCACCACCACCACTACACAGAACGAGCTTCTACCGAAGAAGACAGGCCGCCCAGCGCATCCTCTTTGGGCGCATTTCCACCGCGGCGAGAAGCGCAATCGCTACCACTACCACGCGTTCTGCGTGTACTGCGTGGAGCGGTACGGCGCCGAGCAAGTGCCGCCGACGCGCGGCGTGTCCATCGACATGCTGCGCCATTTGGAGAAGTGTGCGCACTGCCCACGACGCACAGTGGAGCACCTGAAGGAGGTGTGCGGACGCCGAGACGCCGTGCGATTCGACCGCTACGGCAAGAAGAAACTTATCCAGCAACAGCAGCAGCAGCAGGAAGAACAGTTCAAGCTCGCGATGGCCGCAGCGCAGGCGTCCAATGCCGAGGTCGCTGTGAACAGTGCGGCGTCGACGCCTGTCTTTCTCGAAGCCCCCACTACCACTGCTCCCATGGTTGCCCCTGGCTCCGTCGCTGTGGCGATGCCTTCTCCGTCACTTTCACCAGCGTCGGCGCTAACTTCTGGGAGCATTCGACAAGCAGACCTGGCCTCGCCTCCTCCTTCGAAGCGGATCCGTAGTGACGACGGGGTCACCCCACTCTCGATCACCAACAGCCAGATCGCCGTGCTGAAGCTCGCTGTTGCTGCTGGTATCCCAGTCGATGCGCTGCAGAACCAGGACTTCCAGCAGCTTTTGTGCCTGTTGCGGCCATCGCTGGCGTCGCCGTTGGTGCCGCCGTCAGAGACCTTTGGGCAAATGCTCGAGCCCGCGTTCTTGAAGGAAACAGCCCAGCGGTTGGCATTGCTGCAGCTCGACCGTGTGAAAGAAGGAATGCTCAATTCGACGATCAAAGGTGGACTGACGCTGAGCCTCCACTCGTGGACGACGCTCGACGGGCAGCACCTCGTCGCTTTCAACCTGGTCAACTCCAACGGTGATTCGACCTGTGTACGTGTCGAGGACATCGCCAACTTCACAGTTGACGCGTCGGCATCATCATCCTTCGCTTTGCCACATACAAACACGGCAACTTCTCTCCAGTTGGCCGCCAAGATCGAAGAGGTGCTTGCCAAGCTACAGGCCGACAACATCTCGGTCATGGGCATCGTGGCCGACTCCACGCTCGCACTGAATGCAGCTCGACGTGTTTCTCTGACGATGAACAAGCGCCAGTCGCTGCTCGTCGTACCGTGCTTTTCTCGTGTCCTGAGTGTGCTCGCAGGCGCTGTGCTCTCTCACCCGTACTTCGTTGACATTGTCGGCGATATGATCGAGATCGCCGCGTATCTGCTCAACACCACGCTGCTGGAGCGTATCCGCCAGCTCAGCGGAGATCCACTCGCGTGCTTCGTGCTACCGAACCGCGAGAACTGGTTCTCGTTCGTCGACTGTCACAGTCGGCTTCTGGGGTATCGCCACGCCATCGTCGAGCTGTGTCAGAAGGGCGAGGCTGACGTACCACACGTATTCAAGACTCTTGTGCTGCGTGACAATCGAGCGGTGTGGGGGAAGCTGGACGAACTCGGGGCATTTCTCGCGCCACTCCACGAGACGTACAGCGTCTTCTTCCAGCAGATCCGCACTGTTGCCGGCAAGACCTCCCCGCAAAACCAAGATGGTCCTTCTGTGGAGATTCTCGAAGACGATGTGTCCGCAGCTCACGGGCTCACGTTGGCTCACGTGACGTACCAATTCGCGCGCATGACGCAACTGTACCAGTCGCTCTTGCTCAGCGCTGCGGCCGCGCCGGATGCACAGGATGTTGCGCAGTTGGTCCTCATCCACGTCGACACAATGTGGCGGCGATACGAACTACCAGCGATGCTGCTGGCGTTTGTGTTCAACTTCCACTTGGAGACCACACTGCTCGACATGACCAAGCCATGCTCGGCGTGGCCGTCGATCGCCCAGTATTTCCAGTTGTACTACCAGCGATGGTTCGCTCCTGAGCAGGTAGGATCAACCGCTGCAGTGGCAGAGCAGCCGACTGCGGATGTTGCTATCACGCCTGAGCGGATCACTGAGATCCTGGACGCTATCAAGCTGAACCAGTTCCCATTTGATCCGGATACGACTAGCGACTACATTGACGTCTCGTCGTTCTACTCGTTCGTGTCAGACTCGCACCCAGAGATCTGTGCTTTGTGTTGCCGTCTCTACGCGATCTCCCTGCTCACAGCCAACGCCTCGCGGATCGTGCGCGGCATCGGATACGTTCCAAACGCTGCACAGACCACACGTGATCCCGAGTCGGTCGAACTTCTTCTCCACATCGGATTTGCATCAAGCATGCGACGGAATGTATTCCCAGCCCGCAGTGGATCCAACTCAGCACTCGGTGGTATGGAGGCGATGATCGACAGCGGCGCAAGTGACGCCGTGCTGTGGAGCGAAGATATTTGGCAAGGATTCGCCGACGACTGGCGGCTGTTCGTGGACCAGGAGCTTCTGATGGACGAGTTCGATGCGATCTCAAACGAATGCGCGCGCGATGATGCAACGGCAGCCCTACTCGCAGTTAAAGTTCCTGTCCAAGACCTCTTCGTCGACACTCTGCCAGCAATGACTGTCACGCTCGAGACGCCAGCTATTCCAGGTCTCGTAGAAAGTACAATGACCGCTCCCGCAACTGTGCATGAGGCACCACACGCCGCTGCAGCGACACCGGGCGTCGTGTTCTCGGTTGGTATTTGAGACCTCCATGAAACACGTTTATGAACTCCATTTTGACAATTTTTGAAGCGCAAAACACTCTACTTGATCCCAAACTTGCATTCAGCCCGCCGCTGGACGTACACCGCCATTTCGAGCCTCTCGGCTCGCACGCGCTGCGTGCTCTCGCAGTAAACTCATCCGAGAGAGGATCTTGCGGCGGTTGGCGTCACTCAGCGTCGTCTCGAGTTGGATTTGGCAGTACTTGTATGCCAAATCAAAGTCTTCAGCGGCCATCAGAGCAAGCACGAGATTGTTGAGGATCGTGCGCTCGCGTTTGATGTCTTTGATGGAGCGCGTGATCTCGAGGCACTGCTCGTAGCACTTGACGGCCTGCTGCGGGTTCTGCTTGTCCAAATACACGGTGCCCATGTTGCCCAGCGCTCGCGCCTCCACGACAGCGTCTTCCGACTTCTTGGCGACTTCGCGTGCCCGGATGAAGCACAGCAACGCGTCGTCGCGGAGCTTTTTCTGGAAGAACTCCATGCCGGCGTTCAGCTCATCCAGTGCCGAGGCCTTCGTCTCACTATTTTCATCAGAAATGGCGGACGAAGTGATCGCGCTGAGATCGGGTGGAGCCGAGTGAGGGGCCTCTTCGGTGTCAGCAGACACAGCCGTCAGCAGGGACTCAAAGCTGCCGTATGTATCAGCAGACAGAGCCTTCTTCGGCATCGGTGAAAGGTTCGAGAGTATGGGGGCCGTTGCCTCGGTCGAGTTTAATGACAACGGCGGAGGCCCCAAAGCCGCTTGATCTTGAGATTGAGCTGCAAGAGTAGGAGAGAGTGAGAACACACCGTACGTGTCCTCAGAAACTGGTCGTGGAGGTGACACTGGAGGTTTCGTCGCCAGAGCTTGTGGTGGGAGGGTCGCGAAGCTCCCGTAATCACTTCCTTCACCTTCTTCACTCACACCTCTTGATGACGGAGGATCGCGAAGCGCTGGCGTGGAGCTGGGCAAGTTGAAGGCATCGAACACGCCGTAGGTCTCTTCAAGTGTCGCTGGGGTCATGGCAGGAGGCGGTCCGAGAGGCTGCGAGTCCATTGGCGCGAATGCCTCAAAGCTGGCGTACTCATCTGCGTTGCTGTTATTGCCGACACTCGACCGTCGTGGTGGCGAGGGAGAGACGCGACTGAAGCTTGTAATCGATGACGTAAAGGCTGAAAAGTCTCCGTAATCGGACCCTTGAGGTGGTGTGATGACCGGCACTTTTCGAAGACCGTAGCGAGCTGGGGACGTCGGTGGCGTGCGCTCAATCGCCACCATCGCAGCGGCTGAGAACGAACCGTAGTCGTCCATTTCGGCGTGGTTACTGAAGCTGTTGGATACGCTTCCACTGGTCTTGAGTGAGAGCGGGGGAGGTAACACAGAATCCACCGTAAATCCACCATAGTTGTCATCGTTGTCTGCCTGGTTGCTGGAGATGAGAGGCGCCGCACGCAGAGCTAAAGGCGGCGTCTTGGAGAACAGCAGCGACGCAGGCGGTCGTTGAGGTCGGAAGGAGGGCGACGATGGTGCAGAGGACGAGGGATCTAGAGAATCGGTGGAAAACGACGTGTACGAGTTGCTCGCGCGATCCTGGCGCGCCCGCACGGCAGCGAGCTCCGAGTTACAACGGCGTGCAAACGGAGATGCAATCTGTCACGAACCATAGCGTGAGTCAATTGACGTATAGCAGCTTCCAGTAAGGACAATTGAGCGTACCCCGTATCGAAGACGGGAAGCGCTCCGCTGGATGAAGCCTCGGATGGACGGGTACGCCTCGTTCCTCGTGTCAGTCAGCACGAAGCCATTCTACCATCCACATGCACACTCCCGTGAGAACAACCGCAATATGCATTCAACAGATACACACATCAAACATACCGTCCCAATATTCTCGATGAGCACGTTCCGCATCTCTCGCCGTCCGACGTGTGGCCCTGTCGAGTGGACTTTCACGTACGAGATGCTGAAGCGCGTGGGCTGCGACTCACTGAACCGCACGAGAAACGCGCCATCCTCCATTGACGACGACAGCAGCGCCTTCTCGGCCTCCGCGCGCGTGATCGTACCATGGAACCACGTCACAAGTTCACGGTGCACTGTCAGCGACTCGAGCATACGCTGCACACTGGACTCGAGCGGACCAAAGCGAGCCACGAAATGGAGAAACTGGTCATACACACAGCCCACGTTCAGCACATTGAGCCAAGCAATGCAGTGAACGGCGGAAACGCACCTCTGTCCGGGAGATGGTGTCGTGCTGCCAGGCCGAGTCGGCGACGCAGTACTTGGCCACGACGCGGAGCTCTTCCATGGACAGCGCGTCACTTGTAGGCATCTCCTGGCGACAGGACTTGGCGAAGGCGGGGAAAAACACGACGGAGAAGTTCACGCGGTCGTCGGGCGTCCTGTCGAAGCGCTCATTCCACCACTCGACGCCGCGCGCGTGCGCTTCGGGGGACCCCATGAGTCCCATTATGCGTGTTGGGAGCTCTTCGACGGAACGGAGCTGCTCGCAATGACCCTCTGCCGTGATTTTCAGCCAATCAAGACAGAGAGAGCATAAAACCTGTGTAATGCGATATACTGATCCGAACGGATAGGACAGGATTCGAAGAGATGGGTACATTATCTCGCACAAGTGACATGTCACAGGATGTTGGATACTGCAGTTGGATGGACGGACGAGCTACTTGCGGGGCGACTGGGAGTGTGTGTGGAGCTCCAGACGTGTAGGAGCTGCAGAGATGCCCAGGCTAAGGCCTAGTCGTAGCTCTCCACCCGTAGTTTTTCGTGGACTGGCTGGTATCCGCCCGGCTTTGCTGACGGTCATTGGCACTCGCTGATTCGGAGACCGTGAAGACGAGGCTTCAAACGACAACTTGGACGTGCCGACGATCGAGCCAGCGTACATTTGATGGTTCACAGTGGCCGTTTGCGCTAGCGATGGTCGGGCTTGGGCGCTGAAGCCACCAGCGAAATGGCCTTGAGCACCGAGTGTGGAGACTGCCAAATCTTGGACGAGGGACTGGGAGACTCGCTGCTGGTACACCCGACTCGCTCTTGACAAAGGCCGTCCGAGCTTCAGTGACGCTATCGCTGTATCCTGGTACGATCGAGTCTGCAAAAAGTCTGTAAGCACTCCAGATTGGTGTTGGTTGGGGTTGAGGTTGCGCTGGGAGGGTGATGAAGTCGCGGGCCTTAGGAGGATGCTTTGCCGTGTCTGCTGCATCCTGGCTATGAGAAGCGAGTTGTCGTCTCCCATATCAATCGGCAGAGCTGTGAGTGGAATGGTGTTCGCGCTCCCTACTCCAAGTGCATTTCCACCAGCACTGACTGTGCTGGATACCGCCAACTGTGGAGCCACTGGGGATGTGACTCGAGCCTGAGACTTCGCTGAACGTGCACGAGGAGAGGAATTGCCGTACCCTCCGTACACGATCGGAGGTGACCGTAGCTGCTCGCCGATGACAAGTGAGCCTAGTCTTGACTCGCTTTCCTTACCACTTGGACGTGGCGGATGCGGTGCTCGTGGCGAGGTACTCATGGATTGCCGTGGTGATGCGACCAAGCCATCACCTTCGGGCACGATATTATGGGCAAAACCCGCAGCAACAGCGCTCTGTCCGGCGTGGAGTCCTAAACCGAAGACAGCATTGCCAATGCTTCCATCCGAATGACCGCCCTGTCGGTAGTTGGCTCCACTCGCCATCACTGAAGGCTTGCGGGCAAAACCGGGTTTCGAGGCCATGTTGATGAACTCGCTTCCCGCGCCGAGAGACGTGATGCTGATCGGCGAATTCGCTCCTTCCGTTGCGTAGCCGTATTGGTTTCCTGACCCTGACGTGGTAGACATTCGCGGTCCCTGCTGGACGCTGCTTGTGCGTGCTCCGAACCCACTTCCTTGTTGTCTCCCTTGGATATTGAAGTCCGACGACATTCCCCCTGGCTGCTGACTGGAGCTTGAACTTGCCAAGCGAGCTGGCGGAAGCCGTGGCGAAAGACGCCCGGATAAAGCCGTTTCAGCATCTCCCGTACCGTTGTCTATAGGAATGGCTGTCGTAGCCTCCTCGACGGCACTTGGCAGTTCTCCAGCTTCATTGGACTGGCCTCGGTCTCCCCCGATTGTACTAAACCGTGGCGTAAGTTTCCCAGCTACAACACGAGAATCAGAGAATATCAATGACTGTTGTGAGTCACAACTTGCCCATAGAGATCGTACCTGTAGACTTGCGATCAGTACTGGCAGCTTTCCGTGGGGAAGATACTGTGCGTATAACCACTGTTCGCTTGTCGGATGCCGAACTGGTGTTGTGAGAAGCTGACGGCTTCCGTTGTAAAGGCGCCTTCGACACTGATTCTCGCTTGTCGTTTTCCTCTGCCTTGGCATTGTCCGGCCCAGTTGTACTGGTCGCGTCGCCTTCGCTTTGATCCGTTTTGAGGTCTGACTTACCATCATTGTCGCCATTTACAGCTTGCTCCTCGTTCTCGCACGCGATTCGGTCGCGATACATTTGGGCCGACTCGCTGTTCACTTCCTGCGCGAGGTCTCGCTCGATTTCCTCCATCGTCATCGTTTTGGATGCCTCCAGAATATCAACAGGATTCACATCTAATCGCACAGGGTGTCAGCAACACAGAGGTACACGGTTACTCGGCGTCCTCACCATTCAGATCCTTGAGAATATGGCGACCATTCCACGTGAACGTCAGGCAGTGCATGATGCAGTAGAGAAGCGAGATGTACTACATACAAGCTAGATCAGGAAGCGCCTTACGAGCAGCACAAAGGAATACACAGACACTCACGTCTTCAGCATCCACGGTATCAGTCCACAGATCTATCGTGCATCACATTGGGCATTCAGTATACTCATTCCCACCCACGGCTCAGCCAAGTTCTTGGATCAACCACGTACCAACGAGTTCAAACATGGAGAAGTGGAAGAAGCGGTAGTCCAAGCAGTCGCTTCCGTCCGTGTCACGAGCCCAGTCGTCCTTGATGAGCACTTTGGACTGCGCCAAGTCGAACTCCGGCAAGATGAGTCGATGCAGCCTCAGCATGTACGCCTCGTACTCGCCAAAGCTCAGCTGCGCCTCCTCTTCGTGGTTGGCCGCTAGCCAAAGCCGCTGTGTGAGCGCGACCATGTGTGGATGCTCCTGTAGCTTCAACCGCTTACGCAAGCTCTCCTATTGGAAATATACAGTGTTTGTTCAGCACTAAGCGGATGCAAAGACTGCTTGAAGCCGATACAACGTGATGCATACCTCAGTGTAATGTTCGAGGTTACCTTGCAACCGGTACGTCACGTCGTCCTTGTCGGTTGCATTCAGTTCCGTCACGACATGGCTTCAACATGTCACGCTGGCCAGTCAGTATCCAACGACACGGAGCCAAGCCGCAATAATGCAGGATAAACGAACCCTTTCTGGACGAGTTCTTTGGCTTGGCTCTGTACTGTCTGCAGTGCGTTCTCGTCTGCGAGCTTCACCACTGCGTCTGTAACCTTCGGGGCTGCATCTTCGGCTGCTGTGACGCTGTGTTCTTCACTGTGCTCAGATAGAGGAGTCCCAGACGCGGCTGTCACAGACGACGACCGTCCTGCAAACGTGGGCATGCGGCGGAAGCTTATGAGGGCCTTGATCGTGCCCTTGAACGTCCGCAGCTTGCGGTAGTATGCCTTGAGCGACATGAGTGAGCTGCCCGTGAGAGACTCTCTGCGTCTATGGCTGGAACGCTGGCTGTTTGTTCCACCATTCCATCGTCGCTGAGACGACGAGAAAGTCTGCTTCCTCTCTAAGTGGCGCGAGCTCGCTGAAGGCGATGCAGTCACAGTGGACGCCGTGAGGCTGAGCTTATTGCTCACGATCTCCATGGCTTCCTGTGTGATTGTTAGCCACAAGTATCTGCGGATTTCGTGGGTTTGGCACTCCTGCTGAGAGCGAAGAGCAAGTCAGGTCAGTCCACGGTCTCCTTTATATAGCTGCACGAGCGTTGACACTTGAAGCGAATCAAGTTGCTGTTTCTTTGCTGTTGGAGGCTCCAACATGGAGCCAATCCCAGCAGTTGTAGTGGTGACGAACCGCTTGCTGAACAACGATGTCTAGGCCACACGCTATTGTTGGATCAATCACGGAGCCTAGCTAGCTTTCATGCAACGTAGCAGAGTCCCAAGAAGACCATGGCGTCGTCCAACAGGCCCGAGGAATCTGCGAGCTCGACGGTGGGCGACAATGGTAATCGAAAAGAATGCGACGCCCAGGGTCCACGGGATTTCTACGTGCTCTACTCGAAGCTAGATGGCACTGCTCGACCTGTCCTCTTCTTCCCATACCCTCCGTCCGTGCAGCTAGAGCGAGCGTGTCCTCCAGGATATGAAGGTGAGACTTTCTCCCCAGACACGAGCTAGTTATCATACCAACAGCTCACTAACTCGTCCCAGTTCGCACAGTTCAAGTGAAAGGCTCAGGCGTTCGCATCGGCTACTCTTTCGTCAAGCGGTACATGTACAATGCCATGCGTCACGTGTTCAAGACCGCCAATATTGCCAAGATCACGTCCGCAAGCAACACGAATTGGAACATTTTCTGGGGCCACCACCTCAAATCGGCCGAGTTCGCGGCGCTGCTGCCCCACCAGAAAGTCAACCACTTCCCAGGAAGCTTCGAGCTCGGTCGCAAAGACCGCCTGTGTGCGAATTTGCTGAGACTGCGCAAGAAGCACGCGGCAGCCTACCAAGGGATCATCCCAGAGACATACTTGACTGGAAACGACTACGACAAGCAGCAATTCCTGGCTCAGTACAGCGCCAATCCGCATGTGCTGTGGATCCTCAAGCCACCTAACCTGTCGTGCGGCCGTGGAATCAAGATCGTGACTGCTGCGACAACACCAGCACCGAAGCTGACCAAGAAAAAGGCCTACGTCGCTCAGGTACGGATGCTGGTCACTTCGAAGTCTGGCGGTTGCGTATGTGGGTGTGTTTTACGCCTCTTGTGGTGGTTTTTGTACCACAGCGCTACGTGGCGAACCCGTTCTTGATCAATGAGCTCAAGTTTGACCTGCGAATCTACGTGCTCGTGACTTCATTCGATCCGCTGCGTGTGTATCTATACGACGACGGACTCGTGCGGTTCTGCACGGAGAAGTACTCGACCAGTAAGGCCGGTTTGAAGAACCAGTTTGGCCACCTCACCAACTACAGCGTCAACAAGAAAAACGAGTCGGCATTTCAGGCAAATCAAGACGATTCTGACGCAGAAGACTCGTTTACGAGCAGTAAATGGACGCTCAAGGCCTTCTACAAGTATCTGGAAGACCATGGCAAGGCCAAGGAACTAGCAGGCTTCCTTCAGGCACTGGAGGATCTGATCGTGAAGACGTTCATTGCAGTCGAGAGCAAAATCTTGATGATGACACCCAGTACCAACAGTGTCTGCGGCAGCAACGGCTTTGAGCTGTATGGCTTCGACATTTTACTGGAAGGCGACGAGCTAAAGCCGTGGCTGCTGGAAGTCAACGTGTTTCCATCGCTGAGCAGCTCGTCGCCGATGGATAAACGCATCAAAACCACGCTTGTGAGCGACGTCTTCCAATTGATCGGCGTGCCATTCCAAGATACAGCAGCGGCAGAAGAACAGAGCGAGAGCGACAAGAAAAACCGATTGCTGGGCGTGAATAATCGCAAAAAGTCGACGACTGGAGCCGACAAAGCCAAGAAATCCATCCAAGACCTCCTCAAACCCAAGCCAATGGCGCTAGAGTTGGACGATACCGACCTACGGATTGTTAAGGAGCTGGAAGAAGAGCATGCGCGCCGTGGGCACTTCAAGCGCATCTTTCCGACAGCCACGTCGTTTGAAAACTATAACGACCTGTTCGAGACTCCTCGATACAAGAACGTGCTGTGCATGCGCTGGCAGCAATCTCTTGCACAGGATCCGATCCGACGACGAGGCTCCGCATCTGCAGCCTCCTCACGGCAAAACACTCCAAGTTCATGATCCAGTCTATTCTCCTTCTACGTCTGGCTTCTTCGAAGCGACTGATGGATCCTCGATCTCGATTTCTGGCTGCTTGCTATCCTCTGGATTCAGTGGCTCCTCACTTGGTGCCTTGACGACTTGGCTTCTCAGTTCGGCGACTTGCTGCTGCAGTCTATTGAGGCGGCTTTCCAGCAGCGTGTCCTTGGCAATCGTCTTCTGCTGGACTTGCAACAGCATTTGTTCGGAAAACGAAAGTCGCTGTGCCAACACGGAGAGCCTCGCGTCCAGTGCACGTGTGATCTTCGCTTCAACTTCTCGCTCGAGCATTTGCTGCACCATTTGCAGCAGCAGTTGCGGATTCACACCTTGACCCTGGCCTGCGACTGACAGCCCGGCCATCATCCCCATCACGTCCGCCTGCGTCGGCATCGCACTAGCACCACTAGAGCCGTTAATACCAACAGATAAGCAATACAACGCGACTAGATCGTACCTTGCGTTGGCTGTGGGTAAGCCACTCAAAGCTGGTAATGGAGCTGGCGATGGCGCAGCAGTCGCGATGTACAGACACTGGAACTTGGTCAGCTCCAGTGCGTTCTTGTCGCCGGTAAGCGAAACGAACTTGATGCGCAGCTTGTGGATACACTTGAGCACGTCGTGATCGAGCGTCGCCTGCTTGAACTCTTCTGCCACGTCGAAATACTGCGTCGCGCCCACTGCAAGCGGTAAAATAGCCGCTGATGTCGCCTTTTTGCCTCGGAAAGTGCCAAAATACACGTCGCTCTGCTCGTCTTCGCCCAGCAAACTGCGGCGGATCCCTTCCACGTGGAGCTCGATGTGGCGTGCAGAGCTCGCGAGCTGCAATTGCAGCATCTTACACTGCAGTGGCTGCGCCTCAAACGCCAGCACCAGTTCACACGACCGCGTGGCAGTATCGTCTCCATCTCCATTGCGGCCTTTCTCTAGTCGCCACGGAAGCGCATTGAACGACAGCTCCGCCGCAACGACCTGTGCATCCGATCCAAGAGGCCTCTGCCCCACTCGCACCAGCGGCTGCGCCTTACTCTCATCGGCAATCGCCCACGACGCACTCAGTTCCGGCAGCATTGACATCGTCGTCTGAAAATCAGCGTGGAAGAGTTAGTAGCTCCTCATAAGTACGCGCGTACTTAACTGCCTCATAAGCTTCGATTCGAATGACCAGCGACTGTCTTACAATTGAGAAGTACTGTACGAGGCGATGGCGAGCGTGCTGTTCGTGTGTCTGGGCAATATCTGCCGCAGCCCTGCGGGCGAAGGGGTCTTCAAGGCCATCGTGGAGCGAGAGGCAGGCGCCAAGGCGTCGGCGTTCCGCATCGAGTCGTGCGGCACGGGTGGCGGCGCCGGCGGATGGTACAAAGAGGGCGGGTGGTCGTTCCACACGGGCGAGTCGTCGGACGCGCGCATGACCAAGGAGGCCAAGAAGCGCGGCTACAAGCTCGCGTCGCGTGCACGCACGCTCACAAAGCAGGACATTGAGGAGTTTGACCACATCATCTGCATGGAGGACAAGAACCGCACGGCCGTGCTCGAGGCCGCCGAGTACTGGGGCGGCAAGCCCCTGCGCGAGCTGGCCAAGCAAAAGGTACGACGGAGCTGACATGATAGTAGGAACTGTTGTTTATTGGACATTTGCAGTAGTGTAGATGCTATGGTTGGAGTACAGTAGTGTGGTATGTATGGTACTGATGATGGTGGGGATGTGTCTGTGTGTCTGTGTATGGTGGGGTCGGAGTAGACGACGATGATGTGTGCGTACTGCACCAAGTTCACGACGGCGACGCGCGTGCCAGACCCGTGGTACGAAGGAGGCTTCGACCACGTGCTGGATCTGCTAGAGGACGCTTGCGAGGGGCTGTACACGCACGTCGCCAAGGAGGAGAAGCAGTGAGAGGCGAGGTGGCGTGAGGCGGAGGCTTAAATACACAATTCAGGCGCGAGTCTCAACACTCGAATGCGAATCCGTCTTGAACAAGCGAGTCGATGTCGCACCAGCTCATGCGTGAACGAGCCCCCGGTTGAAATGGCGACAGCGGTGGCAAAGAGGAGGGAGGAGAGGTCGATTTCCTGTCGTTCGAGGCAAGGTATACCGGTTCCAGCATCGGAGACCTTGAAGACTGAGGGGATCGAACCCGTTGTCTAAAGCCACGAGGCGATGCAACGGCGGTAGGAGATCGTAGCCCTGACATCTTGCCGCCGGTTGGATGCGAAGAGATACGCTTCTCGTTGGGCGAGACGGGATCTTCCGTCGACTTGTTCAAGTTGACGGCCGCAATCACCTGGTCCGGCCGCACCATGGGCTTCAGGTGCATTGCCAAGTAGTTCATGCTACCGGCAGTGACCTACCGCAACCGATATTGTCAAAGGTTGATTCCACAGTGATTGAGAAGCAGGATCGTACCTTGGTCGGCTCCACGGGCATGTGGTTAGCAGTCATGATCCGCTCGACATTGACCTACAGGCGACGTTATGTGAGTCACAGCTTTGCATACTGTCGTAAATGCATCATGTACCTTGAGGAATTGGGCATGCCGCCGTTCGAACAGTAGCGCAGCGTTGAAGAACCCGCCCATGTGCCTTGCCATCATCCACGTGGGCGACTTCGAGTCGATTTGGTCGATCGTATAGTGGCGCGTGCGCTTGCTGCGTATCCGCGCGAGAAACAAATGGGTCGCGGGCAGTGGCACATCGCTATTGATGGCAGGCTTTACGTGCTTTTTCGACTTTTTCTTGGGCTTCTTTGGCTTGGTGTTTGGTGTGCTCGACTGGTCGGTCCAGTCAAAGTCGTCTTGAGAAAGAGTCAGCTGAATTGGCGACGTAACCGATTCCCTGAGGAACTTCTCTTCGATTTCCAGCGTAGGCGAGACCCGGGTCTTTGTCTTCTTTAGCTTTTTCGGGGTCTTCTGTGGAGCGCCAAAGTAGCCATCAGCCACACATTGCTCCTGCTTGACTGGAGTCTCTCCACGATCGTAGCCCTACAGATTTTGACATGCGACTATCAGCACAGACCGCCGCAGAGCAATGTTACCTAGCTTACCTCAACAGATCTCAGTATCGGGAAACCAGAGTCTTCGAGACACGTGATTCCGTCTCGAGCAGAGCCTTCTTGAATCCACTCGCTTGCGATGAATCTACTCTCAGGAGAAGCCACTGAACCGACACACGACGACGCCGTATCGTAAGATTTGAGTGCGAAGATAGCGTAGTGGGATACATGAGCTCACCTTTGCGATCAGTCTGGTGGAGCCTGGCTTTTGCATCGCAGGGTGACAGGAACGGAGTCGGGGATGCCATTGCTGAGCCTTGATACGCCCGCTCGTAGATGCCACTGTCTTCGTTTCCGTTACCGTTTGCCTTCGGAGTGAGCAAGTCGTCGAAGTCGTGGCCGTGGTCGTAGAGAGCCTCCTCATCCATCATCAGCATGTGCACTGGACTCCGCCCGTTCTGGAGTGGAGGCGACGCTGCGCCTGTCGATATCAACTCAAATCCGTCGTTGTTGTCATCAGCAACATCATCGATTTGGCCGAGAAGATCTAAGTCTGCTTCGACTTGAAGTAAGTCGGTCTCAGGCCCGAGTGCTAGACTCGCGAGCTCGTCATTCGTGAGAGCTTCCAAGTCGACATTGCTCAGCTGAGGGAACTGGTCACTGGCAGGGTGGAGACTAGTGTCGTCTTGCTGGAGCAGCGGCTTTGTATTGATTTGATCCGTTTGAATGAGCTGCTCACAGGAGCGGAGCACCAAGTGTCGGACATGGATACTGGCTGCACTGTCAAGATGCGTCGGTGCAGACCGCGGGAGATCTGCGGATGTCAGCGGACACAACGCCGTCGGATGGCTTCGCAGATCCCACAGCTCGGCCAGTAGCGTTTGTTTGCCATCACTCTGCTCCAACTGCCATGAATCAAACGGTTTCTTAGCTATTAAGGGTCTACAACTCTGGCAAAATGCACCAACCACTCACCAGTTCTTGTAGCCCGTCAGGTAGTCGCTCCTTCTCTAGACACCCGAGAAAGTATCTGCCTCACGAGCGTCAACACCATTCCATCAGCTCGATATCCCATAAGCGAATCTTTGAAAGATACGAGCCAAATATGGAGAAACCGGTGTGTCGTTTCGTACCTGGAGGTGGCGTCGTACGACTGCGCGAAGCCCTCGATCCAGCCGCTCTTGCTGGTCCAGTGGCGACACACGAACCCGTCACAGAACAGCGCGACCACGAAGCTCGCATCACTCGGTTGTTGGTTTTCCGTAGCCAATGTCTCGTCTTGTGTATGGTCTGCTAACTCCTGGAGCTCTTCACTCGGCTCCATGTCGTCCATGACGCCCACGAGGTCCTCAAAGTCGAGCCCACACACTGCCATTGGATCGGCGATTGATGCCTGGCGGTTCATCGTGTCCGGCGTTGCAGACAGCGACGTTGAAGTGAGGGCATCGCTGCGGTCGCGGGCGTGCATACTAATAGAAGTACTTGTAGCTGCTGGATCATGAAAGGCCACGGGCGGGAGTGTGTGGAAAGTTTCCAATGACACGCTACAACTCCCAAAGATACGGTTCAGTGACCAACGGTGAACCGCGGTTCACTAGCAACAGTGAACCGTGAGGGATAACACATTTCAGTGCATTCAACGAGGACACGCTTCGACGAGAAAGGCAACCCAGGATGACGGCGGATTGGGGTCAAAGATGAAGGCATTTACAGTATCTTACGGCGTTCTCTAGTCGGACTTCTTCTGCTTCTTCGCCTTTGGCACGGCCAGGTAGTCGTCCACGGAGGCACCGCCATTGCTCGTCTTCTTTTCGGTCTGTAGCGGATCATCAAAATGAGCATAGTCAGTCTCAAGAAATCAATGGAGGAACGGACGATGGGTCCGATCACGCACCTTTTGGCTCAGGAACTTGTTCTTGAGCTCCTCAACAGACGCGCCCTTCTTCTTGTCGGCCTGCTCTGCCTTTCGCTTTTTGGAAGTCTCCTTCTCGCTCGGCGCGACGAACTGAGCCTGGTTCGCGGCCTTCTTCTTCTGTGTCTCCTCCGTACGCTGCTCCGCCTTCTTCTGGTTCTTGAGTGCCTTGCGCTCGTGCTCCTTCATGAAGAACTCACCGCTCTCAATTTCCTTGTCGATCTTGCTTGGCGTCTGAGCTGGTGGGAATGGCGTGTACTCGCGCTTCTCGCGGACTTGCTTTGGCTTCTTCGTCTGGACGTTCTTCTTCTTGAACTGAGGAAGAAAACGCTCCCAGTTTTCACCGGAAAGGTTCGGGTCCTTCGCGAGCTCACGCTTGATCATCAGGCGCTTAACGTTGTAGATCGGGTGGATGTTAGCAAAGCAGTCCTCGATGATCTTGCGCACATTCCGCAGACCCTGGTACGAGCCCATGGCCGACACAGTGTTACCCTGCACGAGCACGTAGCAGTTGGTGAGCAGCTCAATCGCCTTGAGCGTGGCACCGTCCGGACCCACGAGTCGCTGCCGTCGCTTCACGAAGCGCTCCTTGTTTCGCACAAGGCCACCGATCTTGATGATATCGCACTGCATGTCGTCCTGCATGATCTTCACGGCCTGGTTCACTGGGATACTACGCGCCAGCAGCTTGATCAGGTCACGCGCCTTGAGCACGATGTATGGGTCGGTGGTCTTGCGCGTCGTGCGCACAGTCATGCTGCCCTCGACCAAGTTGAGCTCACACGCGATCTTGTGCGCGTCGAGCGTCTTGGTCACGATCGGCCACACCTCACGCAGGTACTTTTCGCGGTACTTGGGGAACAGCGTCGCGAACGAACTCTCCTCGAGCAGCGACGGCATGACCAGCTTCTTGCCGGGCGCCTTCTCGTCCTCGTACTCATCCTGCCACGCTTCGATCTTCCAGTGGTCGATATCGTCCGTGTCCCACGGCTTGTCCTTGCGGTGGTTCTTGCTCTTCTTCACGCCTTCGTCGAGCAGGGCGTTGCCCTTGGACGTGTTGTCGTCGAACTGGTCCATTTTCACTCCCGATCGCAATTGTCGTCTTGGAGCTGTTGGTGCACGAAGCGATGCCAGTGCCAACAACCAACCAGTGGACGCTTCCAGAAACATCTAACTGATATAAAAGATCAGTTAAGAACTCTGTAAACCCTAAATCAGTAGCGAGCGGATCCGCCAGCCCTAATCCTCAGCTGTCCACTTCAGTTTTTAGTTTGGGTTGCAAGTTGAAGATCCTCGAACTTTCCCGCTTGCAGCTGCAAATGTCCCAGAAAGTGAGATGCGATGGGGTCGTCAGTTGCCCAATGCGGGTGGATTCATCGGCCATTTCGTTGGCTCACCAAAGGAATGAAGACGGATACTGATGGAAGTGAGAGTGATGGAAGAGAGGGGACTGTTCTTCTCGACGAGAAGCTCCGTACGGAGGCGCGCGGATGGAACGCCAGCAGCTGCGTCGAGACGCGTCGGACTCACACGTCAGAGCTTCAGATTCGCCGTCGAAGCAGCAGCCCATGGCACTCCTCCAGACGCGCTCCATGGCGCCGCTGCCGCCGCTTGTGGCCATCCCTCACGGCGACAGTCCACGCCACCAAACGATGCGGGTAGTCGCGCCAGCATCGGCCCTCGTATCCACTGCTGTGCGTAAGAAGACCCACGATGAGCGTGCGTATTTGTTAGACGCATCTCCGCTGTCGACGGGCTGCCGATCGCCGACGTCGTCCGGCACATCGTCTCCGTATCAGACCGACCATCGGGATCGCGTGTATCCGTGGTCCTACCAAAGCACATCCACGTCCAACACTCCACTGGATCCACCGTGTCCGAGCGATGAGAACATGTCGAGCAACAACACTGGCAGTGGCACGGGGGGAAACACGGCGGTCAAGATCCTCCACGCGTTTGTCGATCCGAAGCAGACCCACACGTTCACGAGGCTGATCGCAAGGGCGCAGTCCATGACTGTCAGCGCGACGTCGACGTCGGCGTTCTACGTCGTGAATGGGTCGCCCGCTCCGCCCAAGGAACAGAGAAGGCGGCATTCCATTCTGCGTGTCAGCTCGAATAAAGCCCTCACGGAGAAGCCACTCCGCAAAAGCGCTTCCGTTGAGTTCGCACTCCATCACGAAGATCTGCACAAGCTCTCGACGGAAGATCGCAGTCTCACAGCTTCAAGTGAAACCCCAAGGTGAGTGATTACTCTGCCAGTGGTGGCGAGATCAAGAGATCTAACCTCATACCTGCATGCATAGGCGGCTGACGTTCGAAGAGAAAGAAGAGCTGTACAGAGTGCGCCCGGACCTGGAGATCGGTCCTCTTCCCTTCTACAAGGAACACCTAGAAGAAATGGAGCAGCGCAACCAGCGCCGCATGGTCTTTGCAGTCGTGGGCGGCATGATGTGCTTGATGTTCCTCATGGTCGTGTACTACATCCTGTCGCTTGCGTGAAACACGATCCAGAGCCGAGTGCGTGGTGATATCTACTGTAATCGCTGTGGGATCCAACTAGGAGTGCGTGGCGCGCGTGGTCCATATAATTTATCTTGTGAATGAGAATTGGACTTGTTGTCGCTCCATTCTCCTCTTCTCTCCATGACGCGATGAAGGCCCGACCTCCATTTCCGCCAAGTTCGACTTCAACCCACCCGTACCCCACCTTCACACCAAATTCGAACCTTACAAATAGTGTGGTGCACACCAAGTTCTGACCAATATGCCATGCAGCCAACCAAAAGCACTGCTCAAAGCCAAGAGGTCTCAAAAACAGATCATCTCCTGCATCCGGTAGTTCGAAGGAAGCGTCCACCATGCGTCTCATCACCCACAACATGCTCGTGTGCAACAAGAAGGGCGTCGAGAACGGCTTCCCTTTGCGTATTGAGGCGACGGAAGTCCAGGTCGTCGAGTCGGAATTCAACGCCGACTTCATCCGCAAGATGCTCACCAAGATCGACTGGGCCGCCTTTCTCGCGGGCGCCAAGGCGCTGAACGTTGCGGAGGGACTGCCAGAGCAGTACGTTGCCGACCAGCACGCGAACGACGAGGCGCTGCTGCGGAAAGTGCACCACGCGCTCATGGATGTGCACGTGAAGAAGGGCAACCTCGTGTGCCCCGAGTCGGGCCGTGAGTTCCCTGTCTTGGACGGCATTCCTAACATGCTGCTGCGTGAGGACGAGGTGTAAACTCGTGTTTTCGGTAATACAAGTAGATTTCATGTTGCGCACGTTTACAGAAGCTGTCTTTGTATTCCATTTTCAACGCCATGCATGCTCTTAAATCGCGATATCCTTGGGTTTCGTGTAGCTAGCGTGACGCTTCTGCTTGTGGTCCCTGAAGTCATAAGACATTAGCAACGGGCAGTTGAAATGAGGTGAATGCAGGTAGGGGGGACGCACAGGTCGGGCAGGTCTTCGTCTCGCACATCTCTGGACTCGACCGTGGCGATGGCCTTGATCCACTGGATACGGAACTCGAAGTCGCCTTCCTTCTGGTCGGCGATCGCGATGCCGATCTGTCACATGGGCGAGTTACATTGGCCAGATTAAGAGCTGCTACGATCAAGGGAGCTCAGGAAAGTGGCGTACGCTGCGCAGGTTCGCTGGATCCAGCGGCGTCGAGTCGTTGAATTTGTAGTATCCCTTGGCCGTCAGCATGAAGTCCCGGAATGGCAGTTCGACGTCGACCCACTCGTTCGGAGGCGTACGGATAAAGCCCTATCCCAAATAGCAATTAGTGCCGTGTGCTTGGGCTGCGTACTGTGTGTCTGCACTTGGTCACGCACCATGTACAAGTTGAGAGGGTTCCACCCATCCATTTGTGCGTTCAGTCGATATCTATGCAACACGAAGTAATAGATCAGTGGTTATCGAACAAATGATAGCAGCGTGAGATCCGTACTCGCGTCCATCAGTCTTGATGCGCATCGTGATGCCTTCGAAGCCATGCAGCAACTGGTCACGTGGGAGCGTGCCTCGCACTGCACAGTATCCGCTGCGCACGATACCGGCTTCGGTCGGCTGGCAAGCGAGGCTTAATCGACCACTGAACACAGCCGACGCCACACCATCTTCCTCCTTCACTTTGGTTGTGTGTCTTGCCTCCTCTTCGCTCTGGCCCTCCGTCTTCGCCACTGGATCATAGAAGCCCCATCTCGCCTCAGACAGTCCTGCGTCAATCAATTCACATTGAGTATCTTGGACCTGACCACGATGCAATGCGACATAACGAAGAGCGCACCTCCAATAGAGCGGTCTGTGGACAGGATCCATTTCGACGCGGAAGCGCGGCTGTCGAACAGGAAGAGATCCTTCTCGGCTGGCAAGTTGAGCTTCAGGCCAACAGCTACGCTCGGTCACCACGCGTATCGTCAGCTTCACCATCTCCACATCGCCACATCCAATGATGTATTGGCTACTGTTAAAGCCACGTACACTGCTTGGAGCTCAGGATCGCCGCCTCCACGGACACTAATGCGCGTCGCAAGAAGCTCATCTTGCTCAACCGCTTCCTCTCGCGAGGTCCTTGGTGATCTGCCTGACGTCGATCATCGGCGTTATCGTACTTAACAGAGGCAATTCGTACTTAGTAAGATATTTACAGTAGACTTAGAGGTTAACCTACCTGAAACCTGTGGGGAGTCCAGGCAACCTCGCAAACCAAAGCACCACCATGAGCCTGCATCTGCCCAAGCACCAGTGGGGGACGCGCGGCGTCGACGCGTACGAGAAGCTCGAGTGCATCGGCGCCGGCACTTATGGGTACGCATCACAATACTAGTCAAGTGCGCGCAGTTTTGCGCTGCATTTTCGTGAAATTGCGGTCAGAAACAGCCTCGGAGTGGCCAACTGAAGCATTCTCCTCCATGTTTCTCTTCCAGGCAAGTGTATATGGCCAAGAACAAGGAGACGGGCGAAGTGGTAGCTATCAAAAAGATCCGCAGCCTCAACGAAGTCCAAGGCGTACGTCTATGCATTTTGCAAAAGGAGGATTTTTGTCGTGGGAGAGCTGCTGATGGGTAGGAGGTGTCATTGCGTGTAGCTGCCCGTGACGACGATCCGCGAAATCAAGGTGCTCAAGTGTCTGAACCACCGCAACCTCGTGGAGCTCAAGGAGGTCGTCGTGTCCACGGAGAATGATGACGACGACTGTGCGTAGTTTTCTGGTGGCGGACTCGACAGGTTAACCTAACTGAATCGTGATCGTGATCGTAGCCGAGTTCACGGACAAGGACAAGGAGGATTCGCTCGAGTACTGCCAGGGATCCATTTACCTGGTGCTGGAGTACGTCGAGCATGACCTCACGGGCCTCATCGACCGCCAGTACTCGTTCAAGGACATGGAGATCAAGAGCATCATGCGCCAGCTCCTCGAGGTCATGCACCACATGCACTCGCTCGACATCATCCACCGGTGTGTTGTCCATCAAAGGCAAGTCCAGGTTTTAATAGGGGCGTCGTCTGATGGTGTGGTGGTTTCTTGTAGTGATATCAAGTGCTCCAACTTGCTGCTGACCAAGAACTTCCTGCTCAAGGTGGCAGACTTTGGTCTCGCCCGCTCCATTCGAGGCGACCAGCTCTTCACGAACAAGGTCGTGACGCTCTGGTACCGTCCACCAGAGCTGCTGCTCGGCGCGACCAGTTACGACGCCAGTATCGACATGTGGAGCATCGGCTGCGTCATGGCGGAGCTGTTTATCGGCCACCCGCTTTTCCAGGGCAAGACCGAGCTCGAGCAGATCCACAAGATCTTCGACCTGTGCGGCACACCGACCGTCGACTCGTGGCCAGACTACAAATATCCTTTTCCACGCCCTGGTTGTACATGCTGGGCTCTCACCCCATCTCTGTGGGCCGATGCTTTGAAGTTGTTTTCCTTAACCCTCTGACCTTACGTTCTTGCCCATGACCAACAAGTTTGTACCAGACAAGCGCAAGGACCGAAGACTCCGCGAGTACCTCAACCGCGAAATGAGTGCGCGCAAGATCATCCCACCGAAGGGAGCCATCGAGCTGATTGAGTCGCTGCTCGAGCTCGACCCGGAACGTCGTCTCACCGCCGCAAGCAGTCTCAAGTCGCTGTATTTCCAGTCCAGACCGTTCGCTCCAGCTGATCCTGAGTCGATGCCGCCGATCACCAACCTCCCTCCATCACACGAGTACCAGACGAAGAAGATTCGCCGTGAACAGGCTGCCAAGCAAGGTGCAAACATTGGAGCAAACGGCAAGGCCGGCGGGGCTCCCGCCGCTGGTGATAACAAGGACTCCAAGATCAAGGCAGAAGGCAAGCAACCCATTGGTGGTGGGGCCGAGCCACCCATGAAGCGACGAAGGGAGGCATAGTCCAAGTTCTCTCGCAGACCTTCCCACGGCTATAGCCTTCTCCAGTGTGCCCACTGTATCTGCAACCTGCAGCCCGCAATGTATTTGTGTTGAGATGTGGGAATCTATCATGTTGAAGTGTTAGTGGCTGAGGTAGCGACTGCTCTTGCTTGTGTGAGCCGCAGGTCCCGACTTCTGGAGCTGTCATCGTAGAGCAAGGTATGTCAGTGCCACCAGGAGAACGCATACTGGGTAGGAATACCAGTGCTAACCTGCAACAGCAACGACGGGTTCTTGGTCTTCACGATACTGTTCACCTCCTGTAAGATATCACACCAAGATATCTGTCAGTTGAAACAACTCGAAGTGAGCAAAATATCCGTCCACACGCACATGGAGACGCGTCTGCAGCACTTGAAGGCGCATCTTCATCGAGTTGTACCGGAACGAGATGTGCTGTCGGATGATCTCCTCGGGCGTTCGCATAAAGTCGACGGACAGCAGCTCGACAAACTTGTACTCCATGTTCTGAATAAAGTCGAGTCGTGCGCGGCCGTCGGCTTGCATCAGATACACGGCCAAGTGGTTGTGGGGCTCCTTGATGCAGTTGTTCAGCATGCGGATGAGCACATTCGCGTAGTCAGCGAAGTCGATCATGAGCTTCTGCTGGTCCTGCATCGTCTGGAACGTCTCGAAGTCGCACGAGTGCGTGTACAGGAAAAACAAATCGCTCTCCGTCGAGAGTTCCACTTTCACGGCTTGGATATCGCCATCATCTCCCTGTTAATGAGGGAACAAAGTGAGATCACGAAGAGCCGAAGATACTTCGCAATCCGCATAGCCCTCCGTACCTGAACGAGGATTTTGACCTTGATGGCTTCGAGAGTGCCGACCTGTTGGGGCGTGTGGTCGGAATCCTAACAGCAATATCTCTCAGTCAAATGACCGTGAACTGGAAGGATCGTTGTCTTCCTACCTGGATGCGCAGCTCAAACGGTGTCTCTCGGTCGTACACCACGCGAAAGCCGCCCACTGCCATGCCATACACGTTAGTGTGACAGTGATCACACACTTTGTTGCACTTAAAATCACGCACCAAGACTCGGATCGATGTCGTCACCACCAGCCACAGGAACGTGGGCGCCGGCGTCCATGGTCATCATGCCACCACTGCCAAAGTCAACGCTTTCACCTCGGTACGAGCCGCTCATGGTCCCAGTACGAACGCGTTCAGAGTCCGTCGTGGCGTGAGCGCAGAGTGAGCCAGCCACTAAGTTGAAGGGAGCAAAGTGCGCACGAAAGGTCGTGGGTGGTGGCGTCAACGGTGCCTGACTCGAGGCCGGTGGCACAAGCAGCTCAGATGGCTACACTCGGCGCTAATTCCGGTCAGTCCCCGCTATGACAGACTTGGCTTGAAATTCTACCTGATCCATGTGCACGTGAAAAAATAGCTACTCAAGGGCGTGGTCTGGGCACGGGAAGTCACCTGATCTTCGAACCAAATAGTCGGTCGGACCTTGCCTCTCTGGCTCGTGCTTGTCCCGTGAGGGCGAGTTCCAAGTTGACGTTGAACGTTGTACCGGTTGGAAAATCGGAAGCAACGAAGCCAAGGTGTCGGGTTCATGAAGATGCCGCGCCGAAGCGGTGACAGCGCCAATGGGAGCAGCTCCGGCAGTCCGGACAAGCACGGAGGTGACGAAGAGATCGACATGGACGACCTGGAGCTCATCAGCTTGGACAATTTGGATGAAGACAAAACGAAGAAACCCATCCTGACGAGCCCGCGGTCGCTGGAGGCATGCCGTATGATGGGTGTCGAGCCTGAGGAACTCGTCAGGCGATCGCTCGAGTACTTCATAGCCCACGCCGCTCAAGGTGAGGAGCCTGCGCTGATTGCCAAGCGAGCTGCTCGATACGAGAAGAACCGCCAGAATCAGCTGCACCGCGTCCGATTCCAACGAGACGAGCTCGTCGATGCTGAGCTGCACGGTGTGCATGGTGGTATGTCACTGCAGACTCGAAGCTTCTGCCACTCGCCGTTATCGGCCAAGCTGTCGATAGGCAAGCACAACGACTCGATCTGCCACAAGGACCAGCGCGAATTTACTGTTCTCGAGCGAGAGAAGAAGGAACTCGAACGCATGCGGCTTCGGCAGGCACAGGAAATGCAACAGCTCCTGGCGTTCGAGATGAAAATGGCTGAGCTCCATCAAGAGCGTGAACGCAAAGAGGAAGAACACAGGCGACAACAAGAGATGTTTACACGTGACAAGCTGCGGCGACAGCGCGAAGCAGACGAACAAAGGCGCCGCAAGGAGCTTGAAAAGGCGGAGCAACTGAGGCTCGAGACTGAGCGTGCACGGGAACAGGCCCAAGCCCGACAGCAAGAGACGATGGCCAAAATTGAGCAAGAGGAGCGTGAGAAAGAGCGGCGACGACGCGAACAGAAGCAGTATGAGAAGGAGCGAATGCGAAAGCAGGAGGAACAGCGCCTTCAAAACGAACTGTACCAGCTCCAGCAGCAGCGAGAGGCGGAGCAAAGGGCGCGAGAGATGGCTCGGCGTGAAGAGCGTCGACGCCAAATGCTCGAGTACAAAAAGCGCCAAAAGGTTGTGGAGGTCACGGAGAAGCATCAGAAGAACAAGATGCGGATCACAAGCGTATTGCAAGACCGAGATTTCATGCGTCGGATCCAGTTGGAGGAGCAGCTACGCAAGCAACAGGAAAGCGAAGAGCGGCGCAAGCGGTTTGAAGAGGAACGGCGACGGAAAGAGGAAGAGATCCGCCAGCAGGGAGCCAAAAAGAAGGAATTGATTGACTCAGTGCAGCATCAACTGCAGCAAATCGAACAGCAGCGACGGGAACGGCTTCTGGAGCAAGAGCGTGGAGTAGAACACCGACTAAAAGCTCAGGAACTGGAGAAACAAATGATGCGAGAGGAGCAACGACGCGAGGAACGGCGACAAGAGGAAGAGCGGCGGCGAGTGTATTTGCGCATGGAGCAGCAACTTCAGCAGCGACAACACTCGACGTTGAGCAAGGCTGAGCAAAAGAGTGCGATTGCCAAGATGGTTCACGAACAGAAGAAGCAGCTCGTGCGGTCGCGACTCCACGATGCGAAGCTGCGCGAAGAAGAGATCCAGTCTGCGCTCACCCGCAAGCAGAAGCAGGATAGCTACCGTGTGGACGTGCTGCTGTCACGAATAGAAAGCGACAACGAGCGTGCACGAACGATCAAAGAGCAGCGTGAGCAGTTGATTCGACGGCGCCAGCAGATCAAGATTGCGGCGTTACGGCAGAAGCAGGAACTGCTGGAAAGCTTCGAGAAGATGAAGATCACGAAGAAGTACGAGCTGCCAAAGCACCTGCAGGAGAGTCTTGTCGTGGTTCGCCCTCAGTCCGCCTCGAATCTGCAAACGCGATCGCTGCATCGGGAGCCTTCCGAAAAGCAGTTCAGCGATTCGCAAGTTGCAAAGTTTGCGAAATCGCAATCTCGACCACCAATGCCCAAGCGACCGGCGAGTGCTAGTGCGCGTTCTTCGTCCAGAACAGCGACATGGCGAACAGCGTCGCCACGTACAGCTCGACCTCGGACGAGTCGCTCTGCCTCAGGTTACGATGACGACTTGAACGATTCGATGATGGGCGTAGAGAACGATGATGAGCCGGAAGACGGGGGCGCTTTTGAGGCCGAAATGGATGATCTGCGCCGAAAGCAGAATGAAGAGCTACTGCAAGTGCTGCAGCAAGAGCACCACGCAGAGGAGCAGCGTGAGTATCTGCTGCAGCAAGTGGGAAGTTCGGCCGAGCGTTCTCGAATGGAGCAGATCTTCAACAAGGAGCGAGCTCAAGCAAGCGAGCGGATCATGAAGATGACGCAGCAACACGAAGAGGCACTTGCGAACAGAATGCGGAATCTGTGAGAAATAGAACGATTGTAGGATAGTGTAAATATGACTCGACACGCCATGCGTCTTCGGCATCTGCGGGATGTTTCACAGCTCGGTGTGATCCTCTAGGTCATAGTGGAGCTTCCGGAATACCCGGAATTCATCTGCAGGTTTGGGCTTGGGCAGAGGTGCGAAATCGTCTTCAGCAACTCGATTTTCGTGAATGTATGGGAGTTCGAGTGACTTGCGCCGGTTGGATTTTCGAACGGAGGTTGCGGCGAGAGTCGACAGCTCACTCATGGAGCACTTCTTGAGCGACTGCACTAAATCCGATTCTTGGAGCACCTTCTCGGCTGGGGTGGGGGGGCAGAGCTGTAAGGGGATATCTGGTAGGTCTTCTTGCATGTTCTCGGACGTCACTTCGATGCAGAGTTCGCGAGACGCTTGCTCGTTCGACTTCTTGATCTCCAGTAGAAGCTCTCGGAGTTGTTTCACGGTTGCAGTGAGGGACGCAACGTACGTGTTACTCTCGCGTGTGAGTGTTGCCATGCGGCTGCGGTCGTGGCTTGAGAGTTGCAGTGCTGAATCTTGTTGTTGCAGGCGTGAACGGGTCAGCTGAATGAGAGCATCTGCGTTCTTGACCAAATCGCCGAGGTTGATGGCGCCAAGGCGGTCACTAAACGATCGTTGAGGACGCAACTGGTTTGCGTGGAGAACTGGTTGGTCCCCGTGATGCTGAAGAGCTGTATCAAGCACACGCTGGCTCGACTGGTAGGCCGAGCTCATGACCGTGCTGTGTATGGCGTCCCACGAGGCGGTCGTATTCTGGACCTTCGTGGCTCTCTGGCCATCGCCAGCTTGAGAAAACATCTCGCGACTCACTGACGCGTCCAGTTTGCTCTGCTGCTCGTACACGTCTTGCTACGCAACATCACCCAAATCAACACCAATTCCCTTCGCTTTCCCATCATTTCGAGTGGCAAAACATACCAATAAAGCCGTGGTTTCTTGGATTTTGCTCGACAGCTTCGTCGCTGTGAGTACCCAGCGGTCTTGGACTTGAGATCTCGCCACAAACTGCTCTTGTAATTGACGAGATTTCATCGCGATGCGGGCCTGAACCATGCAATGTCGTGAGGACGAATCCACTTTGACAACACTCACAGGACCACCAACCTTTAGCAGTTGGATATCATCGAGTGCGTCGACTCCGTCTCGTGATGGCGGCGCGATGAGCTTATAGCTGGAATAGTCGCGAGTGAGCTGCGCCTTCATGACGTGCGTCGACAATCGCCACACCAGATCCACGATGCTGCATAGTACACAGTCAGCACTGAAGACGAGTGTAATGGGACGCAAGCATAGCCAAGCGCACCGTGGCCCAGACCCTGCGTTCAGATGAGAAGCGTGGCTCGACCCGAGCGGCAACAGGCGCTGCTTCTCCAGGTCGTGAAGCACCGACTGGCGGCATAGATTGTTTCCATTCAAGGTAAGTACAGCACCCACAATACACACAGCACGACGGCATTCGCTTACCTGGACGAGACGCTTGAAGTTGCTCTTGTCGTGGGGCGTGATGACTGGCCAGCAGAACTTGAACTCCTGCTCCATTCCACGTCAACCAAACGCCTGCAAGCCGCAACTGAAAGCAGCATTTCCGCGCAGAAGCGTACCTGCTGGGACTGTGGCTGCAGCTTGAGTATGAGGAAGTGCAAGGCGTGGAAGAGAAGCTTCTCGTTCGGCCGATCGAACATGTTCGGATGCAGCGCGGCGGTCGTCGACGAGGCATCATTCGTGGCTCGATTTCTCCCGCGGCTCGAGATACCAGCGGATGAAACTGGTATGCCGCTGGCCTGGAAGCCCAGCAGCTGCAGTGTGTGCACCATCATCACCTCCTTCCGCATACTCACGGTGCTATTCCCCGTCGCGGGCGCGCCATGCCCCGAGACGTCCATCGAATCCACCTCGTCGCCACGATTCGCCCTTCAAAGCTTCCTTCAAACCGTATCTTCTCGTCCTGATTGGTTAAAAATACAAAGTGTTGGATTTTGTACTGAAGCTTCCCGTTTAGAGGACTCTGTTGGTGACTAGAGAGTGATGGTCACACTTGAACGGAAGCGTGGGAAATTCAGAAGACGAAGAAGCGCTTTGGTGTCCAAAGCAGAAGAAGAGGGAAACTCTTGGTCTGTGTGGAGGCGAATATGGCGAACACACTACGCCGCTTCAGCTGGGGGAAGGCCCAACAGCAAGATCATGACGAGGCCGATGTGGAGGTGGTCGAGTTCTTCTCCGCAACGTCGACCAGCGGTGCGTGGCGAAGTTCAAACTTTTGAAACTGCGAATGCGAGACTGACGCATATGTATGGGGCGTTGTGGATCGTTTGTGCGTATGTGGCTTGAAGAAATGACGGAGAGTGAGGCGCCGAAGGAAAGTGCGCCAGCCACGAAGAAGAAGAAGCGGGTGGAGGAGGAGCGGATGAGTCTCGGTGGAGAGGAGACGGCGTACGTGGTCCCTGGCGATGTGAACTTGCAGACGCCACCGACCAAGAAGCGGCGCATGGTCTCGCAGACGATCGCTGCGCTAGAGACGCTGATCGAAGTGGTTGCCGATGATGAGGAAGTGCTGAGCACGCGGCTGGAGTACTGCTCGAATCTCTGGCGCTTTGTGCGTGAGATGCGTGGCAAGGATGTGGTCGAGTTTGTCCGCCAGCGTAGCTCCAGTGTCGTGCGCGTGATCGAGGCGCTTTTCCACACGGGCTACTTCCCATTGCAGCAGCTTTGCTTCATGACTGTCGCGGCGATTTTGCATCAGCTTCACAAGAAGGACATGGAGATGCTAGCCGCGTTCGTGGTTGCATGCAACCAGTCACTCGCCGACGAAGACGTGGATCTGCTGGAGCTGTTGCCGCTACGCGAAACCATTGCCTGGGTATGTTACCAATCATCTCTTGGCATGCCATGTATCCACTCACGTGATCTTTTGTGGTTATGTGTGAATCGCTGCAGCATGATCCCCGCGTGGCTCGTCAGCGGATTGTTCAGATCAACCGCCGCACCGGACTCTGCCACAGCTTTCGAGTTACACGGTGCTGGGTCTCGCCCGACAAGAAGCCGGGACTGGTATGTTGGCTGTCTCCGCGCCTTTGCAATGAGAGTTTCTGACACTTCCCAAATTGTGTTTTCACAGGCTCGCATCCGAGTGAACAAATGGATCGACATCGGTTCCACGACGACGACTTTCTACTGGCGCGACGAGAACGATGTCGTCGTGGTGAATATCCCTCACTCCTGTGTGGAAGATGTGGAAATTGACCAGGAAAACTGTGTCCTGTACATCTGGACTAAGCACCTGGATCGACTCAAGGGAGTGCGGCTTCTTGCCTTTGCTTCGACGGAAGGGGTGCGTTCTCACCACTTCGATAAGTTCTTTCGGAGTCCTCATATGCTGACTTGGATGTTTCATAGGATTTTGCTGGCCTCGTGAAGGCCCTCGTCGGGGTAGAAATCGAAGGCTACACGGAGAGACCGCCATCGCCTTCTCAAATGGATGTAGGTGTCTGGTTACTCCTATATATCTCCACCGCCTAGTTTCTTACGGCCGTCACGCACTTTGACAGTTTGGAAGCCCCATCCAGAAGATGAAGACTGCTTCGACTCTTGTCATCGCATCAGCGGAGCTTCCCGAGTCACCACGACCACAGAGCCCAGCGACGACTGCAGACGATTTCAATTCATTCGAGCCTGACGTCGTCGATCCACAAAGTCCTAGCAGTGAAGATGACTCTCCGTCGGAGAATCTGGAAACAGAGCTGAACGAACGTCTTGAAGAGGCGTCTCGTAGCGCGGCTGACTCGTTGGATTCGCTGCATCAGCGTCTGGACGCCAGCAGAGATGCACTGACGGGAGCCTTTTCACGTATCAGTTCTTCCCATCTCGAGAGCCACGAAGCCCTCGCCAAGCAGGAATACGAGCTACGAGCGAAAGCCGACAATTTGCAGAAAAAGCGTCTCCTGGATCTGCCCAATGCAGAGGTCATCGTTGAAGATCGCATCAGACGTGCGGCTGCGGAGGCGTACGCTCACATGGACGACACGCTCGACTACGCAGAAGAACACGTTCCGGACGAGACCAACTTCGCTTTCACGTCAGCATCCTTCATCATGCTGCTTATTGTCGTGCTACCGTGGGTCCTGTTTGCCGTGCTCCATAGCGGTTCAGACATTGGCTCGGTGCGTCAGTTTGCCAGGGACGCCCTCGTCCTGCTCGCCGGCATGGTGCGCTCAATGTCGGGGTAATGGTTTTGGTTAATCGTTCAAGCCGTCGTGTGACCTTTCGCGTTCAATTGATGATGGGGCGGTCTGTGTTGTTGCCTTGCTGTCGCATTGCTCACCCGTCGAGTGTTGTGAGCAGTCGAGTACCGAGAAGTCGGCCTGTGTCTACCGAGCGGCAGCGCTGATGGATCTCCGTGCTCTCGAAGAGGAGCTCAAGAAGCTCGGCATCAGCATCGTCTCGAGCCAGCAGGAGACTGTCATCTCCATTCGAATCAAAGGGCTCGCGGGCAAGGCTCTCGACCGCGGTCTTCGGCTTTGTGATCAACTTCTGCAGGAGAAAGTCAAGAATGTGCTCAAAACGTGTACAGATCCCAGTTTGAAGCTGTTCAAGGATCCAACCTTCGGTCCGAAACCTGACGATCCCCAGGGCACATCGGCACTTTGCAAGACAGGGATGACCATTCCATCGAAAGGTGGTTCGCAGCATCAACTGAAGGTGCTGGGCTTGCTGAAAGCAGAGAAAATGCGCTGGGAGCGACCGGAATACGCGGTCGATGACGAGGGCGATGTTGTCCAGTGAGTGCGACCGTGATAAATGACAGCTTTTGGGGAATCCAATAACCTATGGAGTGCTGCCATTCATAGGGATAATCAGGACGACAACGATGATGCGGATGCAGAAGACGACTCGTCGAGCCGAAATATGCCTCAAGAGCGCATCTTTGCATCCGATGCGAAGTTGTTCAGCGACGGCGTGTGCTCTGGTGACGTGATTCAGGGTAACCTCGGCGATTGCTGGTTTCTCAGTGAGTTATGCTGTCCATACTGTTGATGAATGCCAATCTAACCCACAGAGTGTCAGGCGCGCTAAGTGTGGTAGCGACTCGGTCGGACCTCCTCGAACAGACGTTTTGGAAAGGAGACAAAAGCAAGTCGAAGGGCTTGTTCGTGTGCAAATTCATGAAGGTAAGCACCCTGTGGTCACAGAATGGTTTTGCTTGCAATCTAACAGGAGCGCACTGCTCTCTAGAACTTTGTCTGGAACTACGTAATGATTGACGATCGTCTGCCCGTGTACGGCTACTCGAAAACAAAAGAAGGCAAGCCATACTTCGCGCGGTGTCGGGATCCGAACGAGCTCTGGTGAGTTCAATACTGCTGATACTTGTTTGGGTTGTGATGCGCATCTTCATGATTGCTGTTGACACAGGGTCTCCCTCTTGGAGAAGGCATACGCAAAGCTTCATGGCAGCTATGAAGCTTTGATCGGCGGCTTCATTGATGTGGCGCTGAACGACCTCACGGGTATGTGCTCCGAGCAAGTCATCATGAAGCCGGGTTTTCCCGGGTTTGGAGAGGATCCTTTTGCACCAGCGAAGCCCCAGCAGCAACGCGGAGATCCGTTTTGGGAGAAGATAGTGCGTTACAAGTCCTCGGGGACGTTGATGGGGTGCTCGATCCAACCGGCTCCTTCATCCGCCGATAAAAACGTGGCGCCGGAATCATGTGCGGGGAATGGACTCTACTTCAAGCACGCATACGCTTTAGTGGATGCGGCTGGGGTCAAGACTGTAAAGCAACAGCAAGTCAAGTTGGTCAAGCTTCGCAACCCATGGGGCATGGGCGAATGGGTAAGGCGTCAGGATTTGCCCTGCGCTCATTTGATGAGACCCTCATGAAGAGTGCCATGAACAGACAGGCCCTTGGTCAGATTCCAGTGAGGAGCGGATACAAAATCAAGATGTGATCGAGCAGTATTTCAAGATTCTCAAGCGCCGAGTGGGAGGAAACTTGAGCAAGCGCGTGTTTCTCAGTCTCAACGGAAAGGGGGAACCGACGATTGATGAGATCTCTCAGGAAGAGGTGATCGACATCAACGCAAATGACGGCACATTCTTCATGTCTTTCGACGCCTGGATGCAATACTTCACACACTTCTTTGCCGGAATTGGTAAGCGTGAGGTAACAGCCGGATAGCTCGTAAGCTGCACTGACTCATTGACTTTGTCACAGACTTTCCTGATGAATGGCATGGTCGCCGTGTTGAAGGCTGCTGGAACGAGGCTAATTGTGGTGGAAACACCACAAAGAGTACATGGATCAACAATCCACGATTCGAGTTTGTCGTGCAAGAACGAAGCACCTTCTTCATCTCGCTCTCTCAAGAGGATCCACGTGGAAAGGAGAATCTGAAGATCGTACCGATCGGCTTCCACATCTGCTCGCTGACGCCAATCTCCGACGATAAGGGCAGCAAGTGCGAAATCAAGGAGCCGATGGGCAAAGATGACACATACTATCGTCATTACAAAGAGAAAGATCGAGTCGACTTCAAGAAGGGTATCCGACCAGAGACACTGCCACCGGCGATTATTCCTGGTAGTGTCGTCAAGGGTATGGACGACGATGGCGTACTACAGCCAGCTTACACGTTCAAGCAAGCAGTCTCGGTGAGGAGTCTGCTCCTGCTCGTTGTCGTGTGAGGGGAAAGATTGAAACTGACGTCGTGTATTCAGGTCGATGTCACAATGGACCCTGGGAAGTACTGCATTATCCCAAGCATGTACATGCGAACAGTACGTCCAGCACAATTGACGCTTATCCCCCCCCCCAACATTTCACACTTCTACCGTTAAAACAGGACAAAGATACGGGGAAGACAAACGTGGGGAGTTTTTGGGTCTCCGTGTACTCGAACAAGTCTAAGTTCAGCGTCGAAGGTGGCGAAAGAATCGTAGAAGAAGAGGAAGGTGGCGAGGACGAAGGGCCAAGCGCAAGCGCAGTGAGCGGTGATGGAATGAAGACAAGGGCAAGTTTTGCGATGTCGGGGCGTTCAATCAATAGTCCTGGTAAGAACGCGGACAGTTCAGTATCGATCGAAGCGATGTCTGCGATTGATCGCCGCCGCCGATTTGAGGACGCAAAAGACGAGCTACTCGCTCAAGCGAAATCTAAAGGAATCGGATTACGCCAGCTCAAGATGGAATTCGCCAAGGCCGGATCGCTGAAGAAGCAAGACATTCGCAAGAAGTTGTTGAGTTTGGGTTTCAAGGCCGATGAATTGAGCGATGAGAAGATCAACGTTATATTCAGCGGTCTAGACGAAGCCAGCAAGGGCAGCGTCGAATCTGACAGCATCGTGAACCTATTTGAGACCGAGATTCACGAGGATCAAATGGCATGTGAGATTCCGGAGGTCGAAGATGACGAAGTGCCGGAGAAGATCCATGACGAAGGTGTACTCTCACTTGAACTGAGAGGCGCACGAGACCTCCCCGTATCCAAAGCTCGGGTTGCCCGCTCACACGATTCGCAACGTACTGTCGTTCGCCTACCTCCAACTGAGTTCACGGCTGCAGAAGTGAAGTGGCGAAAGGCGTGTGCCCTCGCGGTCTGCGAGCGCAACCCTGCACTTGCTTCAGGCTTACGGCCTCTTCTGAGGAGGAATGGTTGGCTTCCTCTTTCCATGACAGCAAAGGCACGTGTCCCCATCCAGGGAGCTCCGCTAAATCCGGTCGAGGTGTTCTACGAGGCTCTTGAAAACGAGATGAAAACCCGTGCAAGCGATCGTGCAGTGGACCTTGAAGATCAAGACCGTCAAGAAACGCGCATGGGGAGCAACGTTCAGCCAATTTCGACAATTCTTCCGGTTGGCACGCCCAGTAAAGCCGCTTCCGCAGCCAGAGCAGTAGCAGAGTCTTCAACGTCACTTCACAAAAGCAACCGCATGCAATCACTGGAGGAGAAACGATGTCGGCGACTTGGAGAACTGCAACGAAAGAAGCAAGAAACCCTAGGCGATCGCTTCAAGGCTGCATCACTACCACGTCTCATTGGAGGGAGGAAGAGCGGTTCGACGTATGTGCAGTGCAGTGACTGTGGCCTTCGAGTGCTGATCTCTGGACGGACTGGGGACTCCGATGTTTGCAGCAGGGACAGCAAGGCAGAATCGCCGCCGAGTTTCATGTGTTCTGGCTCACGCTGCTTCAACACCTTGTGCTCGGCGTGTTATTTCAGTCTGCCAAGAGGAAAGAAGGTTTGCGAAGACTGCTACGAGCATGAGATTACTCCACCGGAGGCTTTCGGTAGCCAACTTCGAGCGCTGCTGATCGAGAAAATGGGTGCATCGAAAGGTCAGCAAGGGCAAGTAGAGGCTTACTTCGCCACGGTGGACAAGGACAAATCGGGTGCTTTGAGCTATGAAGAGTTTTCCAGCGCGTTGTCTTCTTTTGAGATTGAGCCAGCTCTCACCGACGATCAGATTCAGGCGCTGATGCAGCAATTCGACACAAACAAGGATGAAGAAGTCAGTCTGAGTGAGTTCAAGGAGTGGGTCTTTAAGGACCAACTATGGCAGCCGGGCGTGGTAGTCGAAACTCCCATTGATCAAGCTCGTCCAGTTGTGACACCAGAAGTCCGCAGCAGCGTGATCGCTCCTATCCTAGACGCTCTCCTCGATGCGGTGTACGAAGCGCACCTTGTCAGTGTGTCTACCACACAATGGGTAACGACCAGCAACGCATTAACATCGCACAGCATGAGAGCGACAGCGCAGGCAGAGACTCAATACCGACAGGCAAGCGAGGTGGGATGCATTTTGTTTCAGCGAGTGCAAACACTCAAGATGGGAGCTTCAGGTGATGCCGAGAACGCTGGTTCTACCGAAACTTCCATCGACGAGGTGTTTGCACGCTATGACACTGATGGTAGTGGTCTCATTGACCCTCGCGAGTTCCGAGAGCTGCTGTCTGCACTGGGGATGCATCTCTCGGAAAATGATGCGAAGCTACTCATGCGACGTGTGGAATCGACGGCCTCATTGAACGACACCCTCGATCTGGCGGAATTTCGTGCGTACGTCGACAACTTGACCAGCGTGAAGCAACCACAAAGAGTATCGCGGCATTCACTGGTTCAAAAAGTGCTCGAGATTGAAAGAGTCGCATCAGGCGATGCAACCAAACGAGAAACCGCACAAGAAATTTTTCACCAATTTTATTGGAATCTGCGGCCATCACAGGCTGCGAGACTGAGCAAGATGCTCCGAAGACGCGTTGGCGTTTCGGTCGGAATTCGAGAGATCCAGAGGCTGTCGAATGCGTTCCACTTCCGAGAAGTTGTCCCAACGTCAACTGCCCAGCCGAACAGCTCACAACCCAGTGGCGATCAGCAACGCAATGCAGTGGAAAAGGATGCCATGCTGGATCTCAACAACAGCGGTGATGTGTTGAGCAGTTTGCTCTTTTCGCGATCGGGATCACCACTGTCGACGCAACTCAAAGCCTTCAGCCTGCCGGATGTCTGTAGTCAGATTGCTGTGCATCTTGAATCCGTGACGAAAACGACGGCAGCCGATGGAATCTGGAAAACTCTCTTCGGCAGTGGAGCAGCTACGACTCAGCCAGTTGACCAGCGGGAGTTTCTCGATAAACTACACTTGTCGGGCTTCTCTATCTCGTCAACAGAGTCCAACAGCCAGCTGCCGCAACGATTGTCGACAAAGGCGCTCGTTGCACTTGCTCTTGATGCACTACGCTGTGAAGGAGGAGAGCCAAAAGCCAACGATGAAAAGAGCTGGTCCGTGTCGTTTAACCTCTTCACGGTGATGCTCCACTACGGGAAGATCGAAGCGATTGAGAAGAAGTTCTCCCACGCTCTGCGAAGCTACTTGCAGTTCTGTCAAGGCACGCAAAGCTACTTGATCGAAGTTGCTGCTGAACAAGAGAATCTCGTCGTCCGAGCTATCGAGCCAGCGCGCAAGTACGTGATGGACTTCTTTCTACGCCCCGAAGAATACACTCACTTGGCGATATCACAGCTAAGCAACAGTATCTGGCCACGCACGAAGATGAATCCAGGCGGCGGGCGTCATGCTGCATTTACTCAGAATGCACAAGCCGTCGTCACTGAAGCAAACTATCCACGCTTACACGACGCGATCCTCGGACTCCTGTCACGGCTCCGTATCAGCGTTCAAGACTCCATGAGTGCACAGCACACAATGACGCCATTCTTGACACTCGTCGAAGACTCAGCATTCGTGAAAACTCTAGAGACGATGTTTTCTCGAGCCAAGCTGCCGTTTTTCTGGTCTGTATCTCCAACAACGCTCGAGTTTTCCATCGATGGTGACTATCTGATCCAGATGAAGCGTGTGAGCTTCCACCAGCTGATAGCCGAGACGCTCAGCGTCAAGCCCGCTGCCAAGCCACTCCACTCGCTGCTGAAGTTCACGAACTCGTCGCTGAGTGTTCGGTATGAGATCATTGGTCAGAACGCAGCCTTCGACTCGACGTGGACGGATTTCCAGGCACTGTTATCAGGTCACCAAAACACGTTCGCGGTGCTACAGGTGCGACCACAAGGCGCCACTTTCGTGACGAAAGTGGATCGCACGGGCGGAAACGGGGCACCAAAGTGGAATCTAAAGCAGCTTGTGCCACTCAAAGAGCCCGAGCGAAGCGATCATCGCCTGGACCGACCCATTGTTTACTCCGATACGGTGAGAGTATCTGCTATTCCAGACGGTAGTTCAACGAAGCGGATAACGTTCGCAGTCGTGGATAGCTCGTTGAGCAAGCAGTCGTCGGCTCTCGGCCACTTTGTCGTGCTGAGCGTGCGAAAGGCTCTTCCTGAGACCAAGACAGACAAAGCTCGACTCTACTGCACTGCATACGACCCGTTCACGTCATGCGACTTCGCTGTCGAAGGATACCCGGGCGACTGGGCACCGGACTTCTTCAATGCTTCAACAAACCCGGAATTTGAAGTGCAGTGGATCGAGCTTGTCAAGACAATGCACCTCGGTCTGACGTTAACTCCGAAAGTGATGGTCCAAGTGTTTGCAAAGCACGCCAAGGTGGAGAAGCTGATCGGCGAGTGTGAGATCTCCGTGTCCTCAGCGATTGCTCACGAAGGACACATCTTTGATGACTGGTTTCCGCTGCTCCATCCAAATGGGGCCGGCAGAACCACTGGTGCTGTAAACTTGGCATTCACTTTCGATTCCATGAAGACCAGTGATATCGGGCCATCAGGTCCTGTTGCCGTACCCAGATTCGCGGCCGGTTCCGTGCCAACGAAAGCCAACGAGCAGCGGGCTGCTGGTGTGGCGTCTGCACCCAATGAGGCAGAGCTTCGGCGGCTGAAGGATTTGGAGACTGCACTGCAGCAATCAGAAATCGAGAAACGTGATGCACTCGAGCAAGCTCGAAAACTGAAGGCTCAGCTTCTCCAGCAAGCGAATACACTGCCTTCGCGTAGTTTATCCCAGAGTGAAGACAGCAACGAAGTGGCGCGATGGAAAAGTAAACTCGAACAAGTTCGACGAGACCAAGAAGCTGAGCATTCAACTCACGAGAAGCGACTGACAACTCTTCAAGCCGAGCTGAGGCGACTGGAGCAGGGGCGCGAAGAAAGCCTCATGGTCGTGAAAACGGCTCCACTACTTCCAGTGGTCGTCACAAATTTGAAGCAAGCCGCGCTCGGAGAGGACGCCTCATTGCTTGACATCTTGTCAGCGATGAAAGACATTCTGACCCATCGATCGCCGGATCGCCCATACAACGGCCTCAAGAAGGCCATGGCTGCTGTTGCTGAGTTGCCGGGAAAGGTGGGACCGTTGTTGTTGGTACGTTGTTTGTGGGACTGTTCTCACAGTGACTTGCTTTTATTTCTTGCAGGTTTCAGTCGCAGCGTTCGACGACGCGTTGGATGATTTTGGTCTGAGCTTATCGACTACGCTCCGGAAAATTCTACTTGGTGTGCTCGACCCTGAAAGCAAAGGCCTCATCAGCATCGAAGGTGGGCTCACACTTGTCAGGCCCGTGAACCTCCGTGGATATCTTGCTTACATTGTTGCTATGTGAGCAGACTTCTTCATCCGATTGTGTGGAGATGCAGAGACGAACCCCACTATCATACTTGCGAAGAGTCGATCGACCCAGGTGATAACGCCCCAGGCTTTTCCGACTCCTGAACCATCCCCTCCAAAGCACACACCACTGGTACGCTTCAAATCCGTCTTCCGACGCTAGCGATCCATTACTGATATGATTTCGCTGCTTTAGGTACCTGCGCCAGGCTCTCCAACACGCTCGAGTCTCAGCAACACACAACCAGCGCCATCTAGGCCACAGAAGATGAGCTGGAAGGAGATGAAGAAGTTTCTGCTTCTGAATTTGCCTGAAGGCTGGGAGACGCGGTTCACGGAGAAGGGGCGACCGTACTTTTGCAACCACGCCAATCGGTACGTTACCTAGCCTGTCATCTTCGTAGTATTTGTTTGTTGCAGCAGTGGCTCACGATCAACTTTGCTGTTCAGTTCAACACAGTGGAAGCATCCGGTTCCCGAGGTGGAAGCCAAGTACAGCGAATGGGTCAAGGAGCACGGCTCCAACTTCCAGCGGTTATCCAGCACCACCACCCCCACGTCAGCACGAAAATGACTGAGAGCAATCGAAATTTGATCACAAAAGGCATGAACATTCAACAAACGAGGCGTCAGTAGTCTACCACTCGCCCCAGTCAGGCTTGGCGGGCACAGCCTCATCATCAGTCGTCCACGGGTCATCCAGCAGATTGGCCCCGTCCAGTGCCGAGGCAGTCGATGGTGGCGAGGACAGCGACGACAGCACGGCGTCGGCCTGTGCCAGCACATCGCTGCCCGCACCTAGGGCACTAGCCGCTTGTCTCTCCGCACGGAGTACAGACAGCTCCATGCGAAGCAACTCAGTATCGCGCTTGTACTTCGCTGAAGCGTTCTGCTCACCGCGTTCCTGGGCTTGGGCCACTTCCTGTCGTAGCTGCTCGATCTGTGCCTCCAGCTGGCCCTGCACTGACGCAGCACCCCGCTCGAACTCTTGCTTACTTGCGGCCTCTAGTTTGGCAGCAAATTCGCTTGTCAATGCCTCGTTAGCTCGCTCCAGCTCTGCCAGCTTTAATTGCAACTCCGCCACTTCTTCTGAACTCGAGTTTGGCGGCTGCGGTGGATGTTGTTGATCCTTGAGCTCCTGCAGCTCCGCTTCCACTTGATCCTTCGCTTTCTTCATCTTAATGGCACGCATTTTCCATAGCTCGATCTCCTTCTTCACATCCTCTGCGTCGTTTTCAGACGTAGCCGCCCCTGAAGCCGTAGCTTGAGCTAACTGAGCTTGTAAAACCGCGAGTGCCTGTTTGAGGTCAGCATTCTCCTGCGCAAGCGAACTTCCATCGCCGGTCAGCGCCTGCTGCAGCGCGGTCTCTTTCTCTGCTAGCTTCTGCTCGAGCTCCGTTTTGTTCTCTTCCAGTGCTGCCACGACCTGCTCTTTCAACGTGAGCGCCTCCATCAGGCGATCCAGCTCAGCCAAACTCACGCCTCCAGCGCCACCGTCAGTCGCCAAAGCGGACGGGTCTCGTTGCCGCAGCTGCGCGATCTCCATCTTCAACCGGTTGATCTCGTTGTCAGCCTCTTGGCGCATCGTCGACACGATTGCCTCGCTTTCCTCGATACCCTCCTGGTACCCCACGGCTCTCGCGTCATCGATCTGCGTCGTGACTTCAGCCATTTTACTCTCGTACGTGTCACACAGGCTCTGGTACTGCGACTCCATGGACGCCTTCGCTTTTTCCTTTTCTTCTTCATTTCTGGCAGCCAAAACTCCGAGCTGCTTCTGGTACTCGAGCGCCTTTTGCTTCCACTGCTGGGCGGCCTTGCGGCTCGCACGGATTTCGCGCAGCTGCGCTAGCGTTGCCTCATCTTCCTCGCCATCCGCCTTATCAACGAGCTTGCGCTCTGGTGAATCGTCGACGTCATCGTTTGCGTCTTCTCCATTGGAGTGACGGCCTGTCGTCGCCGCGTTAAACTCCTCTTCGTCCTCATCATCCACTTCAAACTCTTCGAGCACGGCCCTGGCCGCCGCCTTGGCTTCCGCCTGCTCGCGTATCTTCTTTTTGCGCTCGTCCTCACGCTGCTGACGCATTTCCTCCTGCTCACGGCGGAAAAAGTATCTAGGCACACACAAAACCCATCATTAGTCTCGCATTTCAGCACGTGCCACACTCGTAAAACCCCACGCACCGGCTCCAAAACTCCTCGTAGCTCAGCTGCACAGGCACCATTTGCTCGTGGAGCCCTCGGATCTCGTCATCGTTCTCCAGAATCTGCCCCATACCATACAGTACCCGTCCATCGTCAGCAGCTACAATCACAAGATCCGACCACCACACCCACCGCGTTCCGCACCTGTGAGATCTCATCCGTGAGCGTGTCGATCGCGAACGTCTCGCAGAAGACCTTGTAGTCGTCCATCTCTTCATACAGCAGCTACATCCACATCCACATCCTCCTCCATGAGTGCGTCTTTCCTGATAGTGACGCATGTGGGTACAGTCTCCGATAACGGACCTCGTCGACCGGACCGGTCCGCGCGCTGCCGATCGCGTGCAGCAGCGTGGCCGCCTCGTCCTGCACGGTCGCCACCAGCGACTGCGCCTTCTCCTGGACGGTGCTCACGTACTCGGACGCATTCGCCGTCGCCGTCTTGGCCGCCTGCTCCAGCAGCTTCCACATCCTCGCAGATCCGTCGTCGTCACCTTCTACGTGGTGGCTTCCCAATTGGGATGCCCAAAGACGGTTCTTCCACCCTACCACCCAAAACCCCAGTTTCCGAGTTGGGTGGTTAACTTAATTGCACCCATAACCTCTCAAACAGCGGAAAAACCTCGAGTGGTGTAACCCACATGGTTACGCGGTCTACGGGGTAATCGTCCGGCAGTGGCCAAGCGGGCGAGGGCAGCATGGGGATCAGCGAGCGTGTCGCGACGGCGGCGACGGCGGCGCCACGACGACGTCCACGTCGATGGGGGCTGCTTCATGTTCTTATCCAGTTCGCGGTATTTCTTCTGATGTGCTCGTGGGTCGATGCGGAGGCCTCTGTGTCGCGTACAGTCCAGGATGCGGTCGACGTCGTGCCGGCGACGGAAGGCGCTTTCGCGACCATTTTCTACGACCACGGCGCCGACAGCAGCGATATGCTGCTGGCGATCCGCGTGCTCATGCGCTCCATCCGCGAGAGCAAGACCAAGTACCGCCGCATCGTGATCGTGCCGTCGGACGGGCTCTTGCCGGCGAGCAAGGCCCAGTTCCTCAAGGACGACCCGCAGATCGAGATCGTACGCGCCGACATCCCCAACGTCTTCAAGCAGAACAGCGTGACCGACGCGCGCGCGCAGCTGCTGCACATGCGCAACAAGCTCGTGCTGTGGGACGACCCGACGCTGTCCAAGCTCACGCGCGTCGTGTACCTCGACCCGGAGAACCTGCTCATCAGTAACCTCGACGAGATCTTCGCGTGCACGCAGTTCTGCGCCGTGGACAACGGCCAGTCCGTCGTGTACTCGAGCAGTCTGCTGGTCATCTCGCCCGAGAGTCTCGCGGCTCGGAATCTGTACTCGGACGCGATCGACGCGTTCTTGATCTCCGGTCGCGAGTACAATTACATTGGTATTTCCCAAGGCTTCTTACCCGGTCTCTTTGAGGCACTGGAGGAAAGTCCGCTGTTCATCATCGACGATGTGAACACTGATGAAGAGGAAGAGATCGACTCGCAGGAAGCGAGAGAGATCGCGGCGTTTGAGCGCGAGGCCGCCAAGTCGGTTGTGCGTCGGCTTCCGTTTTTCTACAGCATCAACCACATGGTGTTCTACGAGCGGCTCAACTGGGACCTGTACAAGTGCAAAGACAAGAACAAAGGCTCGAGCAACATCCCTGGCCCGCTGCTCAGCTACAAGTACAGTGGCGCGACCATCAAGCCGTGGTTCTGGCTGCCGTACGCGTACTTCCAGGTCTTTTGGCACTGGCAGGAAGTCCGCGATCTGCTTGACGAAGACCACTTCGGGTTCTTCGTCGGCAAGATCGTGTCGCAGACCGTGCTGTTCACCATGGCCTGGGTCTTCTACGTCGCGCTGTGTATGAAGCTCCGTAGTGAACCGAACGGACGCATGCGTCGCCTGTCGAGCTGGGGTCTGCCTGCCCCCAGCAACGCCGAGCCACTCACGATGGACATTTTCAACTCCCGCGTCGTGCGCAAGGCGTGCCAGATCTCGTGCAACGTGCTGTACGCTGTCTCGTCCACGCCATTCATCTCGAGCGTCGTGCTCGTGCTGGTCATGTTCTACACGAGCGTCCACGCGATCCCCGGCACGATGTACCCTCGGTATGCGGCATGGCTGTGGGCGTACCTTCTCGACTCGCTGATCATGACGGTGCTCATTGTCTACGGCATCGCCCACACGCTTCGCACAGCAACCTGGAAGAAAGAGGAGGCTCCGTCCAGTGGGGCTCTGCTCTTTGAAGCGTACATCGACGGCATCAAGCGACTGCCAGCCTTCGTGGTGGCGCAAGCCATGTTCCTGTACATGATCGGCCGAACCGACTGGTTCCGGAACCCCGTGCTTCGCCCCACGGTACTCATTGCATCGCTGTTCATGCTGGGCGGCCTGCAAGTGCGGATCATCTCGCGAGTCATGCGTCGGGTTGCCAGGAAGTAGCCAGGCGTCATCGCGCATGGGATTAGATTTTTACATGTTGGCACAGCGATTAGAAGAAAAAAAGACGATAAAACTCAAATTACGTAGACGCCGACACGGGTAGTTGAGAGCCAACCCTAGTAGTAGTCCTGTCGCCGCTTCTTCTAACGCACACACAGAGACAGACACGCATCCTGATTCAGTCACAGCCCAGCATTTACGTCCATCCCCAGCAACGATGTTACCATGGGTTCCTGCTGCGGCGGCTCGAACTGGCGCTGCGAATAGTCGACGGACGACGCTGAAACCAAGCCGCTCAAGTTGCTAGCAGCGGCGCTGTCTTGGCTCTGAGTAGTGGTGGCCTCTGCCTCGCGTCGCAGGTCGTGTACGACATCCGCAAGGGCCTCCGGGTTCACGCCCTGCTGCAAAAGCTGCAGCAAGATCGCTAACGTCTCGCGATCCAGACCCGTGTTGAGCAGCCGCGAGAGCTCGTAGATCGCTAGAGACACGACTCACAGTGAGGATTTAGTCAGTGGACTTGGTGTGGAGCCCAGGGGACGTACGTACCGTCGAAGGACTGCGCGTTGATGGACGACGCGTCCGCCATTTTGGCCTCGTGGTGATTTTTGGGAGCTTCTCCCGCCTTTCAGATGGCGAGAATTCACAATATTTCGACATTAATGACTGTCTAAAACCGATAACCCGTGAAACATAGTTGAAGGAGTGAATGTTCCGAAGGAGATGGTCAAACACGCATTTGGTTTCCTCCTTGAACTGATACTGTTGTACTTTCTCACTGGCTGGGAGATGGTAAGCAACGAAGCTGCTCCATCTTGAATCTGAGCACCTACAAGAGCTGAAATGAGTCCAGACGCAATCACAAGAAGAGGATCCTCTCGCGACTGATTGGCTCTGGCGTTCGTTCTGCAGATCAGGCGGCTCCTGCGGGGCTTCAAGTTCAACTCTCGAGTGGCCAACACTGGGGGCCGCCAACAGGTCCTTCGGTCCAGTCGACTTCTGTGACGTGACCAATGCGGCAGTCGGCGAGGGATCTCTGCGCGTACCCACACACAGACCAGAAGCTCGAAAGTTTCGCGGCACGTCCGGTCCCGGCGCGAGGGGCAGTCACCTTCAAGCACGTGGGCTGCGGTGCTGGTTGGTCGGCTAGAACGCTTGAAAGTGTCATTCTTCAATCTACTTTCAAGTACCCAAGCACTTCCAAGCAAACTCAAGAAGATCCAAGACACGACAGCACGCCATGACTCGTGTGTGGTTGGCTGTTGTACCTCTTCTCGCACTCACTGCCGATATCGCAGCTGCCAGCTCGTTTCGACGCTTGGCGAACGCCTCGTCGCCGGCATTGTACCTGCCCAACTGCTTCGTCGAAACAGGATTCGACTATCTAGGCAACGACATCAAGAACGTGCCGTCCAAGGCTGCGGAAGGCTGCTGCGACGAATGCATCAAGGTCGACGGCTGCAAGGCCTGGTCCTGGTCCGACTACAATGGCGGCACGTGCTGGCTCAAGAGCGGCCGTGGCCGGATCATCGTCAACGCCAACATCAAGTCGTCGCTGCTGTTCGAAGGTAACTATCCGACCTGTCAGGTCTCTGGTGATGTGGACTTCGCGGGCAACGACATCGGCCAGTCGCCGAGTGCCAATGCTGAGGCGTGTTGTGATAAGTGCCACAGCTTCCTTGGCTGCCGCGCATACTCGTGGTCCGATTACAACGGTGGCACGTGCTGGCTCAAGAGCTCCAAGGGCCAGCCCATCGTGAAGAAGGGCGTCAAGTCGGCCGAGGCGTATCCAGTTCCAAACTACTACCCAGTCTGCGCCCAGGAGGTCGACGTCGACTTTGTCGGCAGCGACATTGGCAACGCGCCGAGCGCCTCGCCGGATGGCTGCTGTGCGATCTGCTCGGGTATCCGTACGTGCTCTGCGTACTCGTGGACCAACCAGAACGGCGGCACGTGCTGGCTCAAGAACCGGAAGGGCGGAACCATCAAGAAGGCCGGAGTGATCTCTTCACACGTGAGACCGAGCCCAGCGTACACGTGCGATACTGAAACCGGTATCGACTACCAGGGTAACGACATCGCGAATGTGCCGAGTATCGATCCAGACTTTTGCTGCGCGATCTGCTACGAGAGCACCGACTGCAAGGCGTATACGTGGTCGGACTACAACGGCGGCACCTGTTGGCTGAAGAGCGCCAAGGGATCAGCTGTTCGCACGGGTAAGACCAAGTCGGGCGTGCCTCAGAAGCAGTAGGGGGCAAGGCAATAGCCTACTAGAAAGAGAAGGCATCCTCCACTGGAAGTTGAGTGTTTCCCGTCAATTTTATTCACATTTGGTCAATTTGTTTATCATCATCGACCTCAGACATGGTCATCTCTAGTGCGTCGGGTCCAGAGCATGATGTGGCCACCCTAGGCGACAGTCGTTGGAGCTGGCGTCCCTGGCGCTTCGGTCGTTGGAGCTGGCGTTGGCGCAGTCGTGGCACGGAAGCCCTGGTACGCGCTGAACACGTTCATGCGGCCGGTTCCGTAGTGGTAGTTCGGGAACACAGTCTCCTTGATATCACCGCACGTGTCCAGACCACCGCGGTCGTTGGAAAGCGTCGAGTTGAAGTTGCTCTGGTCGGTCGTCGAGGTCAGCACCGACAGAATCTGGTCGTACTTGAGCGATGGGTCTCGGCTGAGGAGCAGTGCGATCGCACCAGTCACATGCGGCGCCGCCATGCTCGTACCCGACTTGGTAGCGATGGCCGTGTCAGACGTGTTGGTCGCCGACTGGATGAACAAGCCTGGTGCCGAGAGGTCCGGCTTCATCAATCCAGTGTTGACAGCAGGGCCTCGCCCCGAAAAGTACGCGAGGGTCTCGTTCTGGCTCGTGGCGCCGACACCGATCACGTTCGGGAAGTCTCCAGGCGCGCCAGCGGACGAGCAGTTCGGGCCAGCGTTTCCCTGCGAGAAGACTGGGATGATCTCGGCCTGGCGCCACGCGTCCACGTATGGACGGAACCACGTGCGGCCGCCGGCACCGCCCCACGAGTTGTTGATCACCTGAGGGGCCTTGGAGCAGTCCCTGTTCTGGCCCTTGGTGTCCGTCGGGCAGATCATGAACTCGGCACACGTGACCAGGTTGAACTCAGGACAACCGTCCGGGCATCCCAGACACGCCATCCACTTGGCGCCAGGGGCGACACCGTATCCCTTGGCGCCTGTGATCGTGCCCATGACGTGGGTGCCGTGGCTGCGTGGGTCATACGGGAAGTCCGTCTCAAAGTCTGGGTCATACCAGTTGTACGACTCACGCATGCTACCACGAACGAGCTCGTGCGAGTAGCGAACACCCGTGTCGATAGTCGCGATGACAACGTTCTGGCCGATGTTGCCCTCGGACCAGATCTTGGTGGCTTCGATCTTCTCGACGCCCCACTGGATGGTCTCCGCCTCCACGGCCTTGGCGGCAGTTGCGGCCTCCGGGTTACTCACTTCCTCGACTTCCTGCTCACGGATGGTCTCGATGTCAGGCAGCGACGCCAGCTTCTCCACGAGAGCGAAGGTCGCGCCGTTGAAGAGGCGGCTGTTCGAAGCCCACGAGCGGTACTGCTTCTCGAACAGAGCCTCGGCGTTGCCGGCCTCCTGCGAGAGAAGCTGGTCGATGCCCTTCTGGCTCTCCTGCGACAGTGAGTCGAGCTTGTTCACCATGGTCTCGATCTTCTGGCCACGCGTCGCGAACGTCGCCGACTCGAAGTTCTTGAGCGCCTCCGTTGGCTTCGTCTTCATCGTGACGACGATGTTAGCCTTGCCAGTCTCACGCAGCTTGCGGTGGACGTTGTGGTGGACGCGAGGCGCAGCCTCCACAGTGGCGGAGATGGCGACAAGCGCGGCGATCGCTGCAAGAGTCACGCGGATGTTCATCGCGGATTGTCACGGGAGAGCTTGGGCTTTGGTGATGCAAATTCGATTGTGAGGAGAGTGTGGTTGAACCTCAACGGGGCCTCCTCACGCCGAGAGCCTCGTGGATGAATGGAACGGGCTTGCAAACTCAGATGCCCCGCCGTTCCACACAAGCGACGTCACCCTTCGACTAAGCTTGGCAAGCTTGTGTCATCAAGAGCCACAGTGTGCTGTGGCTGCTACAACTGTTGACTGACCCACGGTCAGTGGATCGAAGAGATACCGGTACTTTTGCTCACCATCATGACCCATGGTCGCCATGATGGCGGGAAGGCGGCCTGGCATTATCCTCACTGTTCATTTGATTGGATAGTTGTCTGCAACCTGTCTGATTAGGAGCGAAGGCACTCGAGCAGAAGCAGTGTCCCAACCGCACAGCGACTGACATGATGGCTGACTCAGTCAACGACACCGGGTCCACGCGTCTCCTCGAAGTGGATGAGCCCCCCCCCCGGTGCCCACAGCGCTGTGACAGCGACTGCATGCGCTGCGTCCAAGGACCAGGCTCGGCTAGCCTGGTCGAGCCGCTCGCGGTGTCAAGGAGCCCAGAGATTGGGCTCCTTCCACTCACCCAGTGTCAGTTGAAGCAAGGAAGAGACCTCAATGGAGTTAGAGTCTTGTGCCTCATGATATACAATTATCCGTTGTACTGTACTCTCTTACCAGAATTGCACCCAATCGGAGCTCTTCGTGGGCCACGAGCCACCCACCATTGACAAAAGCACCACAGGAATTGCCAACCCAGCTCAAGATCGTCACTATGGCGGACGCCACCACGCCTGCCACGGAGGCGCACGTGCACATCCATAGACCTGCTCGCAGCCAGCGCAGCAACAGCACGAGCACGAGCAGCAGCGACCACACGCCGGCACGCAACGCGTCCAAGAAGCCGCGTCGTGAGGGCGACGTGAACGACCCAGAGACCTACAAGCGCAGCCAGGACAGCGACTGGAAGAACAACAGCATCGAGGACATCTACGCTGGATGGGACAAGCTCATCCCGCACAATGAGCTCCCGTTCTACCTGGAAATGGCCAAGTTTCTCGTGCGTGAGGACCCGCAGACGCCGCGTGAGCTGGAGAAGGCGTTCGTGAAGCTGCGCCGCCAGTTCAAGTGTCTGCCCAGGAAGAACCAGATGAAGTTCGTGTACAACATGCTCGTGCAGCAGGGAGACGCGACGGCGGGCATGGCGCTTGAGTCGCTGCTGGTCAAGAAGGCCCAGAAAAGCCAGTCGGGCGTGCTCGTGGTCACCGTGCTCACGAGTCCGTACCCAAAGGTCGGCGAGAAAGTACAGCGCTTCAGTTGCCAGTGGAACTGCTACTACTGCCCGAATGAGCCTGGCCAGCCGCGCAGCTACTTGCACGATGAGCCGAGTGTGCTGCGAGCGAACCGCAATGACTTTGACCCCGTGCTCCAGTTCTGTGACCGTGCGGTGACGCTCGCGATGAACGGCCACCCTGTGGACAAGATTGAGCTGCTCGTGCTGGGCGGTACGTGGGCATCGTACCCGCACGAGTACCAGGAAACGTTCATCCGCGATCTGTTCTACGCTGCCAACACGTTTTACGAGCGCGAAAAGCGTGAGCGCAAGTCGCTGGACGAGGAGAAGCTCGAGAACGAGTCGGCGGCCGTCAAGATCATCGGTATCACGCTGGAGACGCGCCCAGACTGCATCACACCAGACGAGCTTCGTCGCTTCCGTCGCTACGGCTGCACACGTGTGCAGCTCGGCATCCAGCACACGGACGATGCTATCCTCAAGAAGATCAACCGCGGCTGCACGAATGCTGACGCGATCCGAGCCATGGAGATGCTGCGCGACTGCTGCTACAAGACGGACGTCCACTTGATGCCCAACCTTCCTGGTAGTACGCCCGAGATGGACCGTAAGATGTTCGAGTACGTGCTCCACTCGGAAGACCTGCAGGCCGACCAGTGGAAGATCTACCCGTGCGAAGTCACGCCGTGGACTGTGATCAAGAAGTGGTTCGATGAAGGCTCGTACGTCCCGTACGACGAAGAGATCTTGATTGAGATGCTCATGGATGTCAAGGCTGAAGTGCATCCGTGGATCCGACTCAACCGAGTCATTCGAGATATCCCGAGCCAGTACATTTTGGGCGGCATGGACGAACCAAACCTGCGTCAAGTGATCAACAACCGCATGATCAAGGAAGGCCGCCCTTGTCGCTGTATTCGCTGCCGCGAGGTCAAGACCGACGAGGACGCGATCTCGGTGGCTGAGATGAAGATCCGCAAGTACCGTGCAAACAATGGTGACGAGTACTTTATCAGCTTCGAGCCGCCAGACGAGTCCAAGATCTGCGGCTTTGTGCGTCTGCGTCTTTCCCAGACGCCTGGTGCTGGCATCTTCCAGGAGCTTGAAGGTGCTGCATTGGTACGTGAGCTACACGTGTACGGACAGCTGCAGGTCGCTGGCGAGAAGAACAAGAAGAAGAACGCGAAGGAGGCGGCTGAAGATGGCGCGGAGGACGCATCGTCCAAGGCTCAGCATATTGGCTTCGGCACTCAGCTCATGATCAAGGCTGAGCAGATCGCGCGCCAACATGGCTACACCAAGGTCGCCGTCATCGCTGGTGTGGGTGTGCGAAACTTCTACAGACGTCTGGGCTTTGAAGTCGAAGGCGACGGTGAGCTGATGATCAAGCATCTCGACCCGCTTCCACCTGCATCCACTGGAAATGGCGGCGGCTGTCCTCTGGACAATGCGCGCTTGTGGTGGGCGGCAGGAGCTGTCGCTGCCGTGGCCGTTGTTGCGACTGCATTGCTCCGCCGTCGATGAAATGACCACACTTGTAGATAGGAGGGTTTTGGTGATCTAATAAACTCCACTGGTGATGTTAAGTCAAGCCATGCAGTGTGCGCATCGTGCAATCGTAACGCGTCATGCCCGTGGGCATGTCGATGTCGTGGAGCTGTTCGTAGAGCCGCTTTTCTCGGTCGTCTTCAAGCTTGGTCATAAACTGGATCATCTCGCTGTGTTGCTTGAGTGCATCAGGCGTGTTGCGGTGTAAGGCATGCAGTGTAGCGTCGTCCAGGATCACGTCCGTGCTTGAAGAGCCCTTGGCTGTCGAGTGAAAGGAATCCTGGCAGATACGTACGCGGTGCTCGTATGACGAGTCGAATGCGATCCTCAAATCCCAGTAGAGTGGATCTGTTGATACCAGAGCACGTTCAGAATATTATCAGGCTTGTGAGTGCGTGCAAATCAGACGTACCTGCGACGTTTGCACGAAGTCGGTCGGGGATGAAGGACTGCAGATCGATGAGAATCGACGGGGTGTCGTGGTCCACGATGGCATCGCCGCGGGCGTAGAAACCGATGCAGTCGTGCACCGCCTTACGCATGTACGACACTGGCAGATGGATAGAGCTTCCAGCACAGCAGAGTTGAAGGACATGATCCATCGCCGTCCACTGAGTCCGTGAGGCATCTCGGCTGTGGGAATTAAAGCGAGGCATGGCTTGCACAAACTCGACGCATTCCTGCGATGAAAAGCCGGTTTGGGCCAGCCAAAACGCCACATCTCTCTTCATCTTCCACTCGCCTGCTTCCACAACGAACGCCAGCACATCCGATGGCTGGGCCAGTAGTTGCTGGGCTGACGTTGTGAACTCGAGTGGAGAAGCAGCTGTGCCTTGGATCTCATCAACACGGAGTCGCATCAGCTTGGCTAGCTGCGTGTCGTTCTCTGGATGTGCGGCTGGGAAAATGCGCGTGTTGGACAAGTGAACGACGAAGTCTTGGACGATTTTCTGGACAGTATCAGCGCTATCCGCATACCTGGTGAGAAAATCCCACAGCTTCTCGACTGGATCCAAACCCGCTCGTGAAGCACCGGCCTGTGAATGGTCACCTTCACCGTCCAAGACGAGGGAGATCGAGGACTCGATAGTGTTCGTGTTGTCGTCGCCCGCGCCGTCAGAAGACTCGTCCTGGTCGATGTTCTTGAGAAACCGCTTGAACTTGGCCAGGATCTCGCCTTCAATGATGCCCAGGTCAGTGTTTGTCTGCCAGCTTCGACAGCTCGAAGACCCGTCGTGAACGGGAATGGCTTCATCGAGGTGACGAAGTAGCGTGATACCCTGGTGAGACCCCACTTGGATTCCATTGCCCGACACGCGTGAAGCATCAGTGGCAATCGAGAAGCACAGCGTCGACGCTGACTGTGGTGGCGGTTTGCACAGTAGCGAGCGCACGTTTTCGAGGCCTTGCCACTGCGAAAACAGCACCACGGGTGGAAGCGTCACCCCACTGGACGACTGGCGTGAGTCCTCGTCGGAATCCAGCAAAAACAGCGAGCCGTGCGTGCGTCTTGACAGATCCCGGACTTCGAAAGCAGCTTCGACGCCAATATGGAGTGAGCTTGGCGGACTGATGTCGCCTCCGTTCTTGTTGATCTCTTGCTCTTCGAGATACGCGGCTTCAAAGGCTTCCAGTGCGTCGTCCAGTGAGAGTTGGGCGACCGCACTGCTGCTCCACTCGCGCTTCTGGATCCTGAACAACCGAGGAGGTGACGCAGGCCCCGATTCTGGGGCATTTAGCACGAATTCACGCCCCAAATAGCCATCCGCGTGCTCAACGACGGCAACGAATCGCTCGAAATCCGCGACAATGCGGTCGTTTTCGACATTTTCACCACCCAATATCGCCAGCGTGAGCATACTCAGCGCCTGGGAGGCTGTCTGCTGCGTCGCTCCGTACAGATTCAACGCGCCGCCGTCCACGTTCAGGCGCTTGTCGGCAAAAAACGGCGCGACGATGGCCGAGTGGTCGGCACTGGAGCTGATCGTCGTCCGCATATGCTGCTCCTGGAAGAGCAGACTCTCCATGATCACCGCCACGTCTTCGTCACTGGCTTTTCCCTCATCTGTAAGCTTCTGGAGTAGCGCAGAGAGCTGTGGATGGAGCTTCGAGACCAAAATCAGCGGCGTGGTGGCGTCGTCGTCGGCAATTGCGTCGTTTACCAGCGCCTGGACGGGATGAAACACGCGCGGAGAGTCAACGTACACAAGCACGACGGACTCATCGATCACGCCGTGCGATCGAGTGCTCAGACAGCGCTGCAGAGCGCGTTTCCAGGCCGCTATCGCCGCCGCATTCCTGCTCGCCACCTCCATTTTCGACATGATGCTTGGACTTTCCCGCCACGGTTTTCAAACAGCAGGCAGTCAGTGGCGTGTCAGTAAAATGAGGTTAGTGGCTTACCCTGTATACTGACATGTCACTAATATAATAGGAAGGCAACCACCTCGTGAGATTCGAAATGGGAGATGTGTCCGATGGCTATTAGCCGGCAATCCTCGCCGACTCACTAATGGGACGACGAGAGAGCCACAGCGGCTACTCTACGGCGACGTACTGCTTTTCCCCACTGAAAATGCGATTATTTTTCACTGCATTGACATGCCACTAACAAAAACTACAACGCACTACCCTCACGTCGCCGTGCTAGGCATTTGCCATCCACGTGACAAGAAAGTACTTCTGTACTGCACACGACGACTGGTTGAGTAGTCAACACGAGTTCCAACGCTCACTGACTCTGCTTCTTGTCGCCTCTAGTCCGTGCCCGACACGGCTGCAAGGATCTTGTGGTGGGCACTGGACGGCGACCATGTGCGGCTGAAGATCGCACTGTCAAAACTCTCGCGGGACTCGTTTTCGTCTCTCATGGACCCGTGCAGATCGTCCAAGTGGCTCTCCGTGTCCGACGACAGCTTGTCGAAGAACGAGAACGAGCTTTTGCGGACATTCACTGGAGGTTGCACGACCGACTTGGCGCTGCGGTTGGTTGGAAGCATGAACTCACTGTAGCGAGACGAGTCATCACTCGAGCTGCCGCTCAGTCGAAGGACGTCAGTCGGCTCGTTTGGGGTCAACGGGTAGCTTCCCGCGAAGCTGCCAGCGAGGCTACTCGCGTCACTCGCTTTGCGCTGCATGTACGACAGCACTTGTGCACGCTCGCGAATCACACGCGCAGTATCTGAGGTGACCTTCTTGAGGTGCCGGTTGTAAAACTGCTGCTGGTTGTGCTGCTGTTGTTGCTGGAAATGGAGACTAGCACCAGCATCGTCCACGGGAAGCGACTGGTTTCGACGAATTGACGGTTGACCGAGTGAATCCAAGCCATCACTACGGAGGCGGTCGTCCGCGAGGTCCTCCGAGATCGTCCGATTCAAGTGAAGCGACGCACGCTTGGCTGCAGTCAAGGTCAGGTCCGTGACCATCGGCGCCGGTAGCTTGCCCAAGTCAAAGCTGACTCGTGTGCTGTCAGTCGCGCCAAGATCGAGCGCACTCCGAGATGGCACGGACGCTCGACTGGAGTCCGGTGCTGTCTTCTTCGTGTCGGATTTTGGTTCTGTTGAAGAAGGTCGTGGGTGACGTGGGCGTGCGCGCGCATCAGACGGAGTAGCCTTGTACGCACCAGTGAATCGACTCGGCGGGAACATGTCTCCTAACGATTCCCTCCTCATACTGCCACTTCGCTGTCGCTCGACGATCTTGGACTTTGCGAACTCAGGCTTGTCGGGCTCCTGCGATCGCATGATGATCTGCGCCTCCATGTCTTCTACCACGCTTTTTCGCCCAGAATCCTGCCACGAGTTCCGAGAAACGGCATCGTTCGGCGATAAGTACGGGTCCGAATACGAGCGCGACACATTCACGTCCATCGATTCAGTGCGCTTCTCCACTCTTGGCTTGGCCATGCGGTGGCCATCGAAGGAAGCTCCACGCGGGAACTGTTCGTTTTCCTCGATATGCCTCCATGACGGTGCTGCAAGTGTGTGGTTCTGACCTCTGTCGCGGCCCGTGAATCCTCGAGATGGAACACTGGAGGACTCGAGCTCCATTTGACCAAACTTCATCTTGAGCTTCTCTGCTTTCTTCTTCTCCTTCTGGAGCTTCAAATCCTTGTGCCAACCTTCAATGCGCTGCAGCCAGCCCTTCGGTGACCGGCTGTGAGCGTCTTCCTCGATGATCCGTCGTGCAGGTGTCTTCTTGTTCTGTTGGATGAACGCGATGCTCTTGCTTCGTCGCTCGCGGCCTTGGTCAGACCCTGTTGAACGAGGACCGTTACCGTTGTCGTCGGGCAGTTTCTGGGCAGTAAACAAGTTGGATCCATCCGACTGCAAGCGCCGCCGCTCTTCCTTCACGTCCTTCACACCCACTTCAGTGATCCGCCTGTAGTTGCGCTTCCCCCACCTCGACTGGCTCGCCGCAGATCCCCAGTACTGGTCAAGAACCAGTGGTGGACGACCGTCGTAGTAGCACGAAAACGTTGGGTGTTCCTTCTGGAGCGATGCAGAGTAATCCTCCGTCAAAAGGCGATCAAACGTACTGCGAAAGATTTCACACAGTGAGGTCAGCAATTCGTAACAACGCCAATAGGGCAAGCACGAGATACGTACTCGTGCGTTCTTCCCGCATTGATATCCGCCGGCTTGAATAGTCCTGGGCGCTTCTTTGTTCCAAAGAGTTTTGCCTTCGCGTCTTCTTTTGCGTCGGATACTTCGCTCGTTGCATTCTCAGCCGAGTGAACCGCAATGCCCGTTGCCAGTTGAAGCCTGTGATGCGCACGGAAATCGTCGATCAAGAATCGGCTGACTGTCTCCTTTCTGAGGGCCTCCAGTGCCAATTTGTCAACGTCCGCCTTCTGCCGTCCGATCTAGGAATGTCACAACCGCCAAGTAACTTGAGTTTCATCGTAGACTAAGGGTTTCGTTGCCTAACCTTACCTCGTTCAAGCGTTTCAACATGTCCCCGTAGGCGTTGCACTTCAACAGTTGCTCTCTCTCCATTTTCATCAGCGCAAGCGCGAATCGGAAGAGGACCTCGTCGCCGAGAAAGAACAGAAGATCCCATATTCTCACGGTCACGTCTTTCGGGCACGGGCTAGAGAAGAGAGTGAGGAACCATTCCGTACACGCCAACGAAAGCTCCATGCCTGAACCGCCCAGCATTTCAAGATGCGTCGCGATTGGCTGCTCTTGCACTCGAACGAGATCCGCGAAAACATGCTGGTCCACTGCTAAACCAAGCTACAAGGCAAATATGTCAGCCACATAAGTACACAATCCTCTGTGAAGCTGTAACAAACCATTGTGGTGTAGAAATCTTCCGGCACGATCCGAATCATCTTGATCAGCAAGTAGAACGCCTCTTCTTCCTCGACAAATTGAAGCAGTCGAGCCACAATGTAGTTCAGACCCTGGCAGTACCCGAGCGTGGGGTTGAAACACGAGTACGCCACCAGCACTCGGCGCATCATCGTTGACTTGTCTTCGTTCCAACTCAGCTTGTCCTCCTCTGGCACTGTCCGATGCAAGTCGGCATCAATCTGCCGTGTGGCGTCGGTCTCATCCACTGCCATCGCGAGATAACGCTGGTACTCGATTTTCTGCATACGACGTTCGGTAGCAGCTCCGGATGACAGCATCCACAGCTTGCCATGAAGATGCTCTGGCACACGCTCTGCCAAACCATCTTCGCGAAGAAGCCTCGCGCGGACATGTTCTTCAGTCCGCCACAGATCGTGCGCAAGTTTGCCGACGCCTTCCCTTTTCGTCGAGTTCTGGCCTTTCGAGGCCTCCACTTCCTCGCTGACCTGTTGCAAAGTCTCGTATTTCTCCAGCAGTTCATCCCATGAGAGATTCTCGTCTCTCAGAAGATCGGTGCTTCGTCGCGACGACAGAAACGAGTTGTTTGGCGTCAGAAGTGACGGCGCAGGGCTGTCGGACGCGGCTACTTTCATAGAGATACTGGCCGAGCTGCGCGCGTCGATGGACCGCCGATGCGAGATGGACACCGCCACACTCTGCAGTGCCAAGATGTTGCGGTACACTGCAGCATGCGCGATATGTGTTAGCTCACAGGATCGATCATCATCATCCTCATGCATTTCAACACACCTTTGTCGAGGTTCTGCATGTCGAGGAGATCATCCGGCTGAAACATATCTTGCGGTAGCACGCCAATCACCTCACACGCACTAGATCCACACCAATCCAAACGTCAGTCCTTTCAAGCCAGCCCACAGAACCAACAGGAATGCACGCACCGCAGATATTCTTCGATGTTGTCCCTCGCGACGCGCTTCTGGCGCAGCCACTTGTCGTTGATGGTGCTTTCTCGTATCCGCAATCGCTCGGACGATCGTCGCTGGACGTTGTCCACCATACGCACATCCGCCAGCTCGTCCTCGATCTCCAGATCATCCGCATTCATGGCCGACGGCCACGAGGTCTTGATGGAAGCGCAGCTCCGTTCACGCATGCCCAGTGCGCGGTACAGCTTGTCAGCCAGTGCACACAGCGCCTCGCCCGAGAGCAGCGCCTGCGGGAAGCCCTGCGAGAACTGCTCGCTTAGTACCATCTCCATCCAGCGCTTGGCGATCTCGCCCGTGCGCTCCGTGCTCATGCGGCCGGGCAGCGTGAGCCAGAACGACGACGCATGCGCCATCGCCGCGGGCGACGAGAGCATCATGGCGGGGACGTTCTCCTCGTGACAGCCGTGCCTTGGATGTGCTAGATTCTTCTCCGGTTTGGTCTCGGTCTCCTCCTCCTCCTCGTGCGGTGCTGGCCCGCCTCGTACACCGCCTCGGCTCTTGCTCACGCTCTCTTCGCCCAGGAGCAACTCACCATTTTCAGGTCCCCCTTCAGAAAAAGTTCGAACTTAGTCAACGTACAGCCACTCGATATGTCAGAAGCCTTTCCCTGACTTGAAGAACATAGCTCCAGACGATGATGACAACCTGCAAAGCTTCTCATCTGCTTGCGTCACGGTCAGTGGTCACTGACAACAGGTTACGACAGCTGTTGACGCTGAGGCTGGCTTCCCTGTGAGACTCGATTGTTGACGCGAACCTACGAGGAAAAATGCGTACTTAACAGTGATGTTTGGGTCTGTGGCGTTCGGCCCCCTACGTTCGAAAGCCACAGGCAAGCAACATCTCCTCCACATAAGCAACGGAACATGATCAAGCGGCGCAACGCAGCGGCGCCGGAGCGGGCAGACGATGACGCCGCTCGTACTGGCGGCCACGTTGAAGTTGGCATCCTGCGTGGCAGCGCCGTCGCGATGGCCTATGGCCGTGTGGGGGAGGCAGGCGTCGCCGTGGCCGACGTGGCCATCCCGACGGATGCCTCGGCGGCCAGCGGAGCCGTCCAGGACGAAGACGCCGTGCCTGTGAAGAAGCGCCGCACGAAGAACTTCAAGTGGCGAGAGGACATGGCGAAGCGATCGCGCGTCGGCGACATCGTCACGCGTGTGCCGTCGCTAGAGCCAGCGACGTTCACGAACTGGGACGAGTTCATCCGCGCGTGGACCGACTATATGGTTCTCACGAAGACGCTGTACCGCCGCCGCAGCTCGTGCTCGACGGCGTCGTGGAACAGCAAGAACCGGTACAAGACGCTGCCGGTGCCAGAAACCTTCCAGTACGCGACGATGGCGTACTGGTGCACGCATGGCTGCATCCAGCCGTCGCGTGGCACGGGCGTGCGAGCGCATCTGCACAACCGATTCACGGGATGCACGGCGCGCATCACGGCGGACGTTGTGTACGAAAAGGGCGAGAACAATGAAGTGCGATGGTTCATCCGTGTTCGTAACCAGGTATGAATGGGTTCGATACTCCTGGTGTGGCGGATACTGCAATGCTGACTCTGGTGTTGTGCGCTTGACAGATCTCCCAGCACAACCACCGCATCAGCGACGAGATCTTTGCCTGCTACACGAACAACAGCTCTGTTCCTGATGAGCTCCTGCTCGGCCCTGCAGATGAGACGCAGCAAGAGGAGCGCGCGGAATTCGGTGCAGCGACTCCTGCCGAAGCAGGTATGTTGCATCTTGAATGTCTTCTGTGGATGCAGCTCCCAATCTGACTGGTGCTGTGAGCAGGCGACTTTGAAATCGGTGTTCCACCCCAAGGTACAATGAATTGCCGCGAAAATGAGCCCCTGCTCTTGCGATTCTCACCGTGGAAGTGTTATTGTAGATGCGTCAGCAGGAGCTAATGCGAGCCTTGCGTACAACGCCACGTCTGCTTTGGCGAAAGAGGTGCTCGCTGACGAGCAGAAGGTGAACATGGGGCGCACCGAATTGCAGCCTCTGCTGGAGGAACTGCGCCGCACTCCGTCGCGAGTGATCCACAAGCGGTTGCAAGATGTGTCAGAGTTCGTCATGCACCTCATGGCCAAGTGGGAACAGGGTAAGCGAGCTGGATCCATCAAAGGGGATTCGTCGACGGTATATTTACTGGTGCTGTGACTTCTAGATCGTGTTAACGAAGATCGCCACTTGCACTTCATCGCCCAGTCTGCGGCGAATGCCGCGTCTGCTGAGCAGCAGCGACTCGTGGCGGCTAGAGCCGCACTCACGAGTGAAGCGATTTCTCCCGAAGATGCTACCCAGCCATCGGGATTGGATGAGTCTGGCGAGCAAGTCGTCGACACTGAGATCATCTGAATCGAGACGTTGTCCGATGCAACCAGTTCAAAGCATAGTGTTGAGTTGCTGTTGTGACACTGTGGTCAATATTCAATTGCGTTTCATTATTGGGTGGAAGAATATGTAAGCGAGTGTTGGGGAGTGTGGGCCAAGTCGTTTATGCCTCATCGGACGACGACTGGAACTTTGCTGGGTGGTGGCGAGCAATGAGGTACGTGTAAGCCTCCGAGCCGGCGAGCGCACCGAAGAATGGCGCAATGCATGGAACCCAGAAGTATCCGTTGCCGTACGTGAACACCTTGAAGCCCCAGCCAGCCATGGCCGTGAAGAGGCGAGGCGAGAAATCCCGGGCTGGGTTGAGCGCAAAACCCGTGTTGTAGCCGAACGAAAGAGCGATGCCCGACAGGATCAGGCCAATCACCACTGGCTTCATGCCGTTGTCAGCCTCGTTGTTGAACTTGTCCGTCACGGCGAAGATACCCAACAGCAAGAGGAAGCTGCCAATGACTTCATCGACGAAGCCGGCCACCAGACCTTCGTGATCCTTTGGGTACGTGGCAAAGATGCCAGCAGTTCCTTGATCCCACGAGTTGAGCTCCTGGAGACCAGTGTAGTAACCGATGTAGACAATGATGGCACCAACGAAAGCACCGGCGAACTGGGCGGTGATGTAATATGGCGCCTTCTTCCATGGAAGACGACCGTGACGGCACATTGCAACAGTGACAGCCGGGTTCAAGTGGCCACCGCTGACACCGGCAGACGCGTACAGACCCATCATGAGCGCGATGCCGAAGCCCAGCGCGATGGTAGACCAGTCACCAGCGTAGTTGGTGAGGTCCGGGTGGGCATCCTTCTTGAGCGCGTTGCTACTCTCAATACCCTGTGAGATGACAGTCTGGCACACGACGCCATCGCCCACGAGCACGAGAATCATGGTGCCGAGGAACTCGGCGTACGCCTCGCGCATCACGGTCTTGCGATCGATCGGTGCATCTGTCGTGAGGGACAGATCGTCCGAGTAGTTGACTTCTTCAGGCGAGCGGAAGAGGTGCTTGTCTCCTGCCATTGCTTCCGGCTTGTGATGTCCGTGGAAAGATCTCGAAGAGGAAGCCGATTGCGGAATGAGTCTCCATGAACAAGCTCTTGATCTGCAGCATCCTAGGCGACCCGCTTTGGCTGCGGACGCTCATTGATTGTACAGTAGGACAGACAAAGATCGCTTCCTTCGAGCATCTTTAGCTCAAGAATCCATTCAACGTGGGGCTAAAGCCCATCCAGCAAAGCAGCGCCGGGGGATCCCGGTTCTTATCGCGACCTCCTTTCTCGACGCGAATGGCTCTTCGGCTCATCTATTTTTGTTTTGGGCTTGATCCATGCTTTATTTAGGTCGCTGAGGCACGAAGAACATCTCCGCTAAATTCCACAGCGAGTTATTTTTAGGCAGAGGAGGAATTCTATTTTGGGTCGTGGTCGTTGAAGTGTGGGCCGGCGTGAGAAATGGCGGGAACTCTACCCCCTCATGAGGCACTACTCACAAATCCGTGGTACTCCTCAACCGTTACCTGTTGCTGTGAGAGGAAGTTTCGGAATGGGATCTCCCAAAGGAAACCAATGGGCGACAATGGCGGCTTGCTTCTCTTTGATTAGCGACGTCTTGGGCAGCGTTAGAGGCGCTATCTATCACCAAGAAGTGCTGCAGCGTGGATACCGACAACCGGCGTGAGAGATCCATCGAAAATTGACCGCTAGCAGACGCAGAAAGCGATGTTTCCCGGACGAGCCGACAGCAGTCGCTACCGTCCTCGGAGCCTCTCGACGTCTGTCGTCGCCAACACTAACGCCAGTGACGGCATTGATACTGCCACACGTTCGTCAGTGTCTGCTTCAGCTGTGGCGCCGCCATCAGCTGCCATGCCTCGAGAATCGTCGTGTGAGTCTGCGAGCCGCATTCCTTCCATCGCCGCTCCACGACTTCCCAGTCGACTGACGACGTCAATGCCTTCACGAACCCCCACAGCGCCTGCAAATGCGGCCTCCCGGACTACAAGGATACCAGCACCCGTGACGAGCAGCGCACAGCCCGCGTCCAGCCGGATGAGCGGAAGCCGACCCGCCGGGACAGTGCAATCGACGAGCTCCAGGGTTCGCACTGTCAGCAGTACGACTCCAGCGAGCTCGCGACCAGTTCTCCGACGTGACACTGGCCACTTTGAGACAAATGATGAAGACGACGACAACCAGGACGAGCCGCACTTCATGGACGATGACGCTGATTGGATTGACCCCCACGACGACTCCGCCAGCTCCGCGTGTAGCACGGCATTCGCTCCTGGAGAGAGCCACATCATCACCGCTGTGCGCGTGCGTCCGATGTTTGCATCTGAGCGCAAGGCGGGCTGCAGACGCATCATCGACATGGGTGTCCAGTCTTTGAGCACAGGCAACTGGACCCGAATCGTGAATCCGATCACGCTCACCAACTCGACGCAATCGAGCCACGTGGACGACGAGTCACCGGCAACGATGAGCCGCCAAATGACTCAGTTCACCCACGATTTCCACTTCGACCACAGCTTTTGGTCCTACGATCGAACTCCAGGGCGAGCGTTTGCAACCCAGAGCACGATTTACGAGGAGCTCGGAGTCTTCGCGATCGACTCGGCGTGGCAAGGATACAACTGTTCCATCTTCGCTTATGGACAAACAAGCGCAGGCAAGACGTTCACGATGACTGGCGATTCCGTCGACGTTCGTCCTCCAATGCAGCCATCGGCTACCCCGCCTGAGCTTCCTTCCGGGAGCCACCCTCGGCAAGGTTTGATCCCCCGTATTTGCCGTGGTCTGTTTGACAAAATCGAACACGCTAGAGTGCAGGCGCAGAACTCGGGGCAAAGCTGCCGCTTTGCTGTCCAAGTGAGCTACGTGGAAGTGTATCACGAGCGCGTGTACGATCTGCTTGCAGGCTCCTCGCCAAACGGCAAAGAGTCTCTGAAAGTACGAGAAAGCCCTGAAGATGGCGTCTTCGTTGAAAATGCCAAGAGCCGAAGTGTCTGTCGGTTTGAAGATATCAAGGCTTTGATCGACGAAGGTAACCGGGTGCGCTCAGTGGCTGCGACGAACGTAAACCAGCGCTCTTCACGTTCGCACGCTATTTTGACGTTGTACGTCAAACAACACAGCCCCAGTGTGAGAATCAGCGCGGCTACCTTGACGAATACTTCGTGGATGGCGAATCCTCCGTCTGGAACGTCTGATGCTGGGGCCCCAGGATTGACTGTGTTCGCGAAAAAGAGCAAAATCTGCTTGGTGGATCTGGCAGGAAGTGAGCGCGCGGATATTTCGGGTGCTAGTGGTCAGCGACTCAAGGAGGCCGGCAGCATCAACCGCTCGCTCTCCACGTTGGCTGATGTCATCAGCGCACTGTCGAAGCGGTCTTCTGTGCTGCCTGGCAGCAGAGGACATGTGTCTTCGAGTCAAGTATCTGCGTTCGTACCATACCGTAACTCGGTTCTCACTCGATTGCTCAAGGAAAGTCTCGGGGGCAACGCCAAGACAGTCATGCTCGCAGCGATCAGTCCGTGCTGCGTGCATTACGAAGAGACCATCAGCACGCTGAAGTATATAGAACGAGCCAAGAACGTCGTCAACACTGTGAAAGTGAACACGGAAAATAGCCTGGAGTTGGTTCATGAGCTGCGTCGCGAGATCTCCGAGCTCAAGGCTAAACTCCAGTCTACAGTTGCGCCGGCACCGTCATCCATGCTTGATATGGGGACGAAGGTCGGCAATCTGGCAGTCCCGTACCCCCAAGTCGAGGAGCGCGTTTACCATTGCGATATCCCGGATACTGGCGTAGCGTACGGCGGCGCGCTCCATCGACTGCAAAGTCACGAAAAGTCTGTGGAATCTCGTGACCCTGCGAAGGCTCTCGAGCCAGAGATGCCGGAGGGGGCGAGTCCTCAATATCCTTCCATATCGTTCAACGAAGCAGACAAGGCAAAGATGGAGAGGGAGATCGCAAAACTGAAAATGCTGCTGAAGAAGAAAGATCGAGAACTGCAGCAACGTCAGCACGAAGTGATCTCGATGAAAGTAGCAGAGAACCAGAGGCAGCAAGAAAGAGAAGACGTCGCTCAATCCACTCTCCGCAAGCAGGCTTTACTCCTCAACTTACTGACCACTCACAGACGCATCCGCTTTCAGCACAAGCTGCGCGCGTTCGAACGCTGGAGTTCAAACGCAATTCTTGCGCAGACGATTTCACGCATACAAGAAGACCAGAAGAGAAATCAAGAAGACGACCGCGAAAAGTCTCCCGCGCGCCTTCCAATCGAGGACGATTGCGTTGTTGATCTGAGTGGCGGAACAAGATCGTCCACTGCCTCTTCAAAGGTGTCTCCGCCTCGTATCGTGCCGTCTCCCTCGCGTCAAATTGCAGTCAATTCCTTGTGTGCTTCGGTGGTCGGCTCAGTTCTATTCGATGGATGCGTTGATCAGCGAGAAGATTCCGGCTTCGCAGGGATCAACAAAGAAGTCAGAAGGAGCCGTGCCCACCGTGATATGCACGCGCTGAGTCTCGATTCTCTCGAGATGTTAGCGACCACGACGGATGAAGACGAAGACATGATGAGCCTCAGTCAAGCCATGGACATTTGCTTGTCGCCATTTGACAATGCTCCTTTCAGTGCCAGACCTGCGCCTGGTCCTGCAATCTTGACCCTGGAGCTTGCTGGTGTTCACGATTTCGAGCTAGATCGAGTTCTACAAGAGAGTATCGACGAAGCGGCTGCAGTTGTCGAGGCATTTGAGGCAAAAGGAAATCGGCAGGTTGAGGGCTTTGATGACCACGAAACACCAGCAGAAGCCCAGCACAGAGCGGCGACTGCGATCGCCAAGTACAAGCAACAGGCACTTGCGCGGATCGTGAGATGCTTGGATGTCGTGGATTCCGCGCGAAAGTATCTCGGTCCGACTGATCGCCAACTTCGACGAAGGTACGACGATCGCAATCTTCACGAAGAACAGCACGGCGGAGGAGCTGCAGCCGACAATCTTCTCACATCGACTGGAATGGAGCGCCAACTACTGAAGCACGCCGACCGCTGCCTCGTGACGGTCGTTCGACAACTCGACGATTTTCGCACGGCGATCTCTGGCTGGTCAGTCAGTGTTGACGAGTTACCGACTGTGAACAAGCTGGAGTACTTGCTTCAACGAAAGGTGGCGCTCTACGAACGCGTTGAAGCTTTGCTCACAGTGTTCTGCATGCACGTGCTGCGACGCGTCTGCGACCAGATGTGCGCTCCGGTAACCATAGCACTGGTGAACACTGCGGAATCGATTGCCGAACAACTCACGAGTTTTCAAGCCCAGCTGACGCAGGCGGAGATGTGGAAAGATTCGTTGCTATCCCTGGGTAACGGGTCCAAGGCGTCAGTCGATGAGCCCATCATTCTTTCTCTGGTACACCTTTTCGGCCTCACTGAGCGCGTGAAGGCTACATGGTTTGCCATCGATCAGAAGCACCGCATGCTCGATGTCCACCTTCGATTCCAGCATAATCTTGTGGAGACGTCGAGTGATACAATTCGCAGGCTAACCACGCGATGCAAAGACGCCGAAGCACGAGTATCCGAAATTATCAAACGGTATGAATGCGAGATCCAAACTCTCACGTCCGATAGAGAAGCACTGGACGTATCACTCCAAGAAACGCAAGAACACGCACAAGAACTGCCTGCGCAGGTCTCCCAACTTCAACAAGAACTTCAGATGACACAATCGGCATGCACACCTCCCACCAACAATGATCTTCATGACCGCGAGCGAGCTGCGCAGGACGAGCTGGCTCGGGTATCGGCAGAGCTCTCGGCGGCGCGTGTCCGCGTATCCGAGATGGAGACGAAGCACGACGAGCTGCACGCGGTGCACGTGATGTCGGAGATGTCGGAGGCGAGTCGGCA
>JAADVL010000350.1:0-30689 GCA_023334995.1 Pythium sukuiense
CGAGCGACGGCGTGTGGGACACGATGGAGAACCAGGACGTCGTCCATTTCGTCAAAGAAGCCAACCGGCATCGCAGCGAGAGCTTGTCGATCGTCGCTGCAGATCTCGTGCAAGAGGCCTTCCTGCGTGGCAGTCTGGATAACCTTGCAGTGGTGACCGTCAACTTGGACAACGCTTCCAAGACACGATGAGGCAGCAGCATCCAGTGTTATTGTGATCCTGCGACTACTATACGCTAGTCTATTGGACGCTCTTACGCGTCACCATGGCGAGTCGCCTGCTGGCCGAACTGGAAGAAACTCTTGGGCAGCGTGCCCACTGATCACCAGCGCTAGATGGGTGATGGAGCTTCGCACCATGGTGTTGAGTTGATTGAAGTTGTTGGCGCCATGAAGGCAACGGTCAGAACGGTGGCCAAAAGTAGGGTGCTGAAATGGCAAACCCTATGAAGTGATATTAATATTAGTATCAAAACATAGAACATTGAATATGGGCCGTTGCATCGCAAATCGAGATGTGCTTCATGCGTTCCAAATCGTCTATGAAGTTGTAGTTGGATTTGGTTGTTCCTAATCATCGCACTTGTCCGGGCACGCGACTCACTGCCGCTTTCCTATCGTCTTGTTGGGTTCATGCTGTTGTTTTGGTGCCTCTCTAGTTCCCCTTAAGTATCTTCACTCGCCGCCCAGGCGTCGCTGTCAGTGGAACGCCACCTGGTCGTCGTCGTACTCGTCGTCCTCGTCCAGCATCGTCGTCACGGCCTTGTATTCGATCATGTCGGACGACAGTCGGATGGGCTTCATCGTCGGCGAGCCGGGCATCGGAAGATCCACTTCGTCATCGGGCAGCGTCAGCGTCTGCATGGTCATCACGGAAGCAGCGCCTTCTTCGAAGGAAGGCGTGTTGCCGTTCTCCACTGGCTGGCCGTCTACCTGGTCGACAGTCGCTTGGTTCTCCTCGCCCTCGGCAGGTGTGTTCAGCGTGTTCATACCAGCAGGCAGGAAGTTCTCGTCGTGCTCGTAGCCCATGTTGTAATACACCATGTAGGTCTCGTGGGCCTTCTGCTGGATGATCGGGTTCCAGTGCTCCGTCATGGCTGTCCGCAGGAAGCCCTTGATCACGTTGAACATTCCCTGTGCGACCTTCTCGTACTCGTTCATGATCCGTACACAGGACGCCGAGTGCCAGCACGAGATCGCTCGCTCCGATACCTGGAACTGGGAACTCACCATGCACTGGCCCAGACGGTACGCGAGTTTCCGGGAGATCTTGTCAAAGTCGCTCTCGGCGAGCACGTGCTCTAGCAGCTCCTCAAACTCGACGATGAACACGACTTCCTTGAACGAGTTGCCGACCGGCCAGTACTTGAGCAGGCCGCGCACGATCGGCGTGAACAGCGAGTGGTCCTTCGACACGTACTGGATCATACAGTACGCGAGTTGCTGGTGGTACGAAATGAACGCCGGCGTCGAGTGCAGAGGGATGAGCGCACGCTCGAGCAGCGTGATGTGTTCTTCCTTGATGGGGCACGCGAAGCCGTTGACGATACTGCCCAAGATCTCCAGCAGCTCGGCCACGCCGTAGTGGTTCGACGTCTCATAAATATACTCGTAGAACACGTTGGCGATCTCCTTGCGGATGGCGGAGCGTCGCTGCGTGAGCTTGTAGTACAGGCGATGCAGCACGCCCTTGAGCACTTGCCGCTCCTTGAACGACGGGCTCTTGAACAGATTCACGAGCTGCGAGATGAACCGCAGCGGGAAGAACTCTTTCCGGACCTGTTTCTCGAGCTTGTCGATGTGTTCGATAGACTTGAGCAGCAGATCGTAGCACGCCGACAGGATCCCCCACGCCTGTTCCTCCACTGTGTAGTCCGAGTACTTGTCCATGGGGTTACCACCGTCGCCACCGCTGCTGAGGATGCTGCCGCCCGAGTCGTCGTTGGCCGAGTCGTCCACAAAGATATTGGGCGGCGCGATGGACGAGGGGATGGCAAACGGACGGAACACGTACGATCCGATCATGTGCAGTAGCTCGATGAACAGCTGCGGGTCGCCCAGGATCACGGGGAACGCGTCACAGTAGCTGTTCAGGTCCAGCAGCGTCGTGAGCCGCTTCTCGTTGAGCTCGAACAGGTCACTGGCAGACCGCAGCTTGTCCTGTGCTGGCCGCGGCACACAAAACGCCACTTTCTGGCGGAAGTAGTACGCGCGCTTGTACGGCAGCGCGTCCTCGAGCGCCGGCGTGTCGAAGAGCTTCTCAATGGGCCCGGACACGAGCAGCATGCGGCGGTCGGGCGTCGTGGCCATGGCGGCCGACGTGAGGCTGCTCATCCACACGTTCAGGTCGGCGTCGCTCTTGGCCATGAGGTAGATGGGTCGGTAGCCCGGGTGGATGATCTCGAAGCAGTTCTGCTTCTTGAATCGCGCGGCGTCCACGGGCGTGATCTTGACGCCTGCAAGCGGGATCACTCCACGCGGGTACGTGTCCTCTCCCGACTGTTAATAACCATCCATACACACACATAATCCCATCAGCATCCAACCGCCTGTGACAGCCATGTATGATATGGGGATAAACGCACCGTGCCGGAGACGTAGTAGAACAGCGAGTGGCCCTTGAGCACCATGAGGCGCTTCTTCCACGTCTTGAGGTGGTTTGCCTGCTTGATGAGCACGCCCGACTTGGAGATCGGCGCCTGGAAGTCGGCCCAGTAGTTGTACGCCTCGCCATTCGCCGTCGACGCGGCGGTCGTGGCACTGGCGCTGGCGGGCGTGAACGGGATGATCAGGCTCGGGCGCTTGGTCAGGATGCTGCTCTGGCGGTCGGCGTGGCCGGCGTCCGCTGAGCTCTGCGCCAGCTTGTTGAACGACAGGTTGCCGCTGAAGCTGTGGTGCTTGATGATGCTGCTGAAGCCCGTGCCGCTCGAGCTCGTGCTGCCCGAGCCTCGCCGCGGCTCGTCGTCGAGCTGGTTGCTGGGCGGCGGCGGCGTGGGGCTGCCGTGGTGGTGCCGCGACGACAGCAGGCTGCGGAAAAAGCCGCGCTCGCCGTTGCTCTTCATCTCCGTGCGTGACGCTGCAGCCAGAGAGACCACCACGAGAGGAGGACAAGAGGAGGAGGAGGAGGAGGAGGAGGCTACACTAGGCTGCTATAGCCGACTCCTGAGGATGGCAATGGAGCAGAGGGGACGCAGCGGCAAGTGGCGGCACGAGGGCGGTGGGCAATGCGCTGCGTAGCTGCCTGCGTGCGGATAGGCAGGCGGCGTAGCGTATCTCACTCGGTCTTCTACTGTAGACTGGTGATCCCTTGCCGTGGGGGGCTCGTTTTTAGGAACAAAAAGCGGAAAATTCCGAATTGGACGCTCGCGACTGACTACCTGCGGCCAGGCGACAGGGCGATTTTAGGGTCAATAGGGTTCAGACAAAATTGCTTTTGAAAGGTGATACAGAGAAGATTTATAGTGTGGGAGGTTAGCAACAACGGCGGACCAGGTGAGTAATGCGGTCAAGAGACACCGCCGTTGACAGCTCAGTGCAGCCGCCGATGGGCTCATTTAGGAGGCAGCGAGAAGGTGGAAAGAAAGCCGAGAAAGGGAGGACGGGAGGGGCATGTGGCAGGGATCCACAGCTGCAGACGAACTCAGCCAGCCTGCGGAAGTGGCCGTTGGCCAGGGCGAGGGCGACTCGCAGTTGCTTCCGCCGGCCGTGAGGGAGGGAGAAGACCCCAGCGTCGTATGATAGACCCGGTCGGTTAGACCCTCCCTCTCCATTGATCGTCCCGTTGATGTCGTTGCATCGATAGTTTTGACTCTGGCGTCACTCACGACGGACGAACCCACGAAGGAAGAAGCCACTTGGCAGGGAAACTCAGGACAAGGAGAAACTTACTGCATTAAGGTGATTTGTAGTTGAAATGAGGGACGCTCAGAACGTTGTCTTCGGGATTAGGTACCCATATCTGGTTCCCCAAAAGATACCTTTCAGAAATGGGCCGGCGCAGCATTGATGTTCAAGGCCCCTCCGCAGCTCTATATATACGGATGTATCGTTGCAGACAGCGTGGCTTTTTGGGATGTATTTTGACTCGGTGTTTGCCCCTCGTTTTGTGTCGTCCTTGTGATCACCTCCTGGGCAGCTCGGAAGAAACTCGAAGCCGTCTCCATGCCACTACCACTGCCACTGCCTCTGGGGGGGACGTCCCTCAGCCCCTTCGTGGTCAATCTCTGCTCCGCCATCGTGTTGCTCCTCCACTGCGCGTATGGCGGCTTCTACATCTTTGAGGCATATGAGTACTTACGTCAGACCGTCATCGAGGTAACAACGCTCACCTACATTTACCGCCTCCTCGGCTTGGGTTCGACCATCAACCGATCCATCTTCTCAGTTCTTGGGGTTACGGACACGTGGCTCGCCTTCTGGCACATCACGGGCCTCGTGAGAGGCGTTCGAGCATCGTTTCGATTCCGCAGACTGCTTCTGGACGTGCCGGACGAGAAGATCGCAGCCAATATCAAGTCGAAGCTAACCCTTTTCGCACTGAAGACTGGACTGCCAGCAAGGACGCGTGGCTCGTCCCCGGGGGTGGATGCCACACATCCAGAAACACACACGGCTGCCTTAAAACGTTGGATTCGTCGTGCTATAGCGTCACTCAAGTCCATCAAGCGAGACTACTTCTCCATGGACGGCAAGCACTTTGAATCTGGCGCCAATGTCCGCGAGTCCTTCGAGATCGTCACGCAGATTAACCTACTGATGCGCATGAGCCGAATCATCTCCGAGCAGAAGATCAACGACCTTGTCGTTGCAGTGTTCTCCATCAACTGTTGGTCCACGCCCTTGTTACGGTTCGTCTTCTGCCACGCGACGGATCCGTTCCCGAGTCGCGTGTCCCGTCACATCGTCGGCATGATGCTAGCAACATGTTTCACGGTCGCAGTTCCTGGCACGATCTGGGGCGTCGCGCTGCCCATGTCTGGCTTGAAAGCCGTCATGTTCGACCAAGTGCTGTCGACTCGTGTGCGGTATTTGCTGCGCCATGTCGTGATCACTGAGTGGAGCCAAGTGATTTCGACTCGTGTGGCCGCGTGCACTGCTATCCTGGGCATTGAGACCCTCAAGCGCAAGCTGACAGCACTGTCGCAGCGCCACAACACCGCCCAGATCCTCGCCATCACGGACCTAGCGTCTGAAGCGCAACCACAGCCAGAATCAAACGCTGAGAACAGCAAAGTCATGCCAACTTCATCGCCAGACCAGCAGCCCCCACAGCCTCACCAACACGGGCAACGCCGCTTCCGTGCATCCCACGTCTTCGACTTTGTGTGGTTTGCCTTGGGTGTAGGCGTGCTTGCATTGCATATCGACGCACGAAACGACGCAGCGCTCCCTGCCGGGTTCAAGTGTGATATGCCGATGCATCCGTGGCTCTCGAACCAAGTGGCGTGTGCAGTGCTCGAGATCAACTGCTATCGTGGCGGGATCAATGGCACGAACGACGAGATGGACCACATGCTGGAGCAAGTGGACATCGTTACGCTGTCTACCTTGCGATTCGCACACTGTCCGACACTCACAATCCCCAAGCGTATACAAACACTATCGAATCTGGCGCTGCTAGAAGTGTACAACTCGTCATTCGTCGCATGGGATGCACAGGCGGCATTGAGTACCCAATACCACCCCTACTTGGGCTCGCTGTGGCTCGTGAACGTATCGGGTATCGCGTCACTGCCCTTGGGACTGCAGGACCCGGCGTTTCCGACGGCCGATGTCATCATTTCGAGGTCCGATCTGGCTGATCTCCCCGTCAGCCTCGTGGATTCGTGGCCGCACTTCATGTCCAAGGTCGTGGTGGAGCACAGTCGACTGACGGTATTTCCGAAGGCGCTTTTGACAATCGGGAGCATGGCGCTGTCACTTGCCGGTAACAACCTCACAATCATCCCGACGAATGCGTTCGACGGTCGCTACTTCTCGTATATGAGTGTGGCAGAGAACCCACACTTGCAGTCGCTACCGGACACTGGCTGGGCTGGTGGAGTCGTCGACGTTCGTAAGACGAATCTATCGCTTGTGCCGACCTGGATCAAGGCTGGTGCGGGCACCAGGTTGATTGCCGGGGGCACGCCGCTGTGTGATGCAGCGCATCAAGCGTCGAGTGCGTGGCTGGACTGCACGACTCCACCAGACGGAGAGCGAATCTCGGGGCTGCTTCCTTTTGCTGACATCGCGCTCTTGAGACAGCCATAAGCTCGCTCGGCGATCATGAGATGGGGTGAGCGTGTGGTTCAGACGAGAAGAGACTTCGTGAATCAAAAGGTGAAGCGGCAAATCGTTATCGGGGTCCCATACACGATCGGTAGATGGCAGGGTGGCTGGCGTCTGCGGAGAAGGAGAAGAACGCCAACAAACCAAATACACAATGTAGTTTTTTCTTGGTTGGAATCGCCAGTAAAGAAAATGGAAACAGTTTGGGTGGCTGGTGATGATATCAGACTCTCACGGCCTCGGAAGCTCTTCACTGGTCATGAAATTGCTCCGAAGCCCCCCAGGTTGCTGCCACCACCACCACTACGGCAATCACTGCAGCAGACACGCCCTGTTTCACTGGCGTTGCAGCCGACGAAGGAGTCCCTGGACCCTTGATCTTCTTTCCGATCTTCTGGCTATGCGTGCCACTGCTACTCGCATCATCGTCCGCGAGGAGCTTCTCACCAACCGCCTTCTCCAGCTGTGGGAACTTGAACCCACTAGGAGCAGTTTCGCAGTCAGAGGCTGTGGCAGACGTGGAGCCGCACACGCGGCAGACTTGCGAGTACGTATCCCGACGACAGGACGCATCGGCGCACTTCTTGACATTCTCGTAACATGGCGGATTCTCGCGGGCCATCTCCTCAATCGCTGGCAGCGGACGCATGTACTGGACGACACGAGGATCCACGAGAGACGACCCACCGCTCGAGCCATTCGTCAGGCTTTGATATGCGTCGATGGCGTGACGAGCACGCACGGCGTTGGCGGCATGGTCTTGAGGATTGAGCCAGAAGTCGATGCTCTGCTCCCACACGCCGTCCTGTGAAGCCTTGAACTCAACACCGCCGGCCTCACAGAACGCCTGGAAGTCCTTGAAAGCCGCACCAGTTTGGTTGTTCACCATGGACGTGATACCCACGACGTCATCAATCGGAATGAAGCCGAGGATCGAGTATGCGAACGTGCAGTGGATCCCGTCAGGCAGGACACCGTAGTCGCACAGTCCTTTGCGTGTCGACGCGCGGCACTCGGGGGTCTTCTCGGCCCAGACCTTGAGCGGACAGGTATTCGGCAGCGAGAACCAGATATTGTTCGGATACGGCGCTCGTACGTCGGCCACTTTCGACTCACCGCCGACGAAAGGACCAATGTTGGGCTCCCCATTGTCGCCGTTGAAGTAGTAGCACTCCTTCGGCAGCACATCCTTGCCTCGTGTAACCCCCGTTGCTGAGCAGCGGCCCTGGTCCATGGGAACCATCGGCCCATACTCGTTCTGGTCAGCCGTGTCCTGGTACTCAGCCAGTGTCTCGTTGGTCTGCGCGACGACGACCTCGTAGAACACAATGTACTTCATATTGTTCTTGCGCTGGCAGCGCAGCTCTGGCGACCGCGTGTTGTAGTTGATGCCTTCCGCCTGGACGTACATCAAAGCACCTTCGACGGACGCAGTGTTCACACCGTCCATACCAGCTAAATAGCCCGCTTCAAAGCCGCCCTGGCCCATCTTCGACACAAACTGCCGCTTCACAGGGTGCAGCACTGGCGCATCGCTTTGGACGCGAGCGTGGACTGCGCGCACAGGACGCATGTGCCACTCGCCAGCGGGTAGCTCCTGCGGCTGAAGAGATTGGAGGGGGCTGGTCGGTGGCTGTAGGCTAGCCGCGAGAGTGGCTCCGTCGTTGCCTGCAGCCAGTGTCGTTCCGTCACCATTTGCGAGCACGGCATTCTGAGCGGAGACAAGTGTGGCTTGGAGAGCCGCGACTGAAAGCGCAGCAGCGAGGGATGGAAGGCGCATTGGCAGTGGAGTCGAGGTTGACGATGTTTTGGTAATGAGGAGCTCCGAGCGGCATTATGTGGATCCAAGGCGACCTGAATGGAGTGCGTTTCCTGGAATTGGATCTGCTGAGCACGATGGATTGAGAGAAAGGCGGCAACCAGATGGGTACATTTCTGTGAAATATACTAAGATATTGATTCTGGTAGAAAATATCTGAGCGGTCGCCGTCTCTGATTGGCTGAAATCTCAACCTACACACGTCACAGATGAGAAAGGCGCCCAAACATCATCACATCACCCACCAATCTTCCACACGACGCGAGCCATCATACACCAACATGACGCGTCCACGACAGCTACTACATCAGCAATGCCCCACCACCAGCGTGGTGCTGCTGCTCGTCTTGCTGTTGGGATGCGCGGCTCAGGATTCACCCGCACCAGCCACGGTATCCGCAGCGCCGCCAACAGAGATCGTGCGCGTGTACATCGAGCCGCCGCCGGGCATCTTCACCACGGACGCGTCCTTGGATGCAGAGACCCACGAAGTCGTCGAAGACAAGAACCACGAGACGTACACGATCCAGGAGCTCGAGACCGCGCAGCCGGGCTTCGTCAATAGGCTCAAGCCGTATGACCACCCAACGTCCGAGTTCCACATGAAGCCCGTGCGAGCGATCCACGCGCGCGCAGTGGCCGACATGCCCGTGTACGACAACATCTACAACCGCTTCATCTCCAGTCTGGGCGACCAAGACGGCGGCGCCAAGGGCTTCACTGCGGCGATGGACAGCGTCACAACGGCCAGCGTGGAGGGTGCGCTGGTGTACGTGCAGTCGGAGGTTATCAACCAGTTCGGACGCACAGTCACGACACGCTGCCGACGCAAGAACGACATCAAGTTCATCGTCTTTTATGAAGTCTTGATCGTGCAGCCCAACGCGTCACTGGCGCTGTTTCAGGACGGCGACCCAGCCACGACGATCCCGGAGTACGGTCCCTTTGTGTCGTTCGACCGCGGCCGCTGCACGCCGACGTCCTCCAACCTCGGCCAGGACGAGTTCTCGGACGGGTGCTACATGATCAACGGCAATCATGGGCGTCCCAGGGCCGGTGCGTTTGTCGGTGCGGCGAAGAAGAGCAACGAGCCGAGGGCGCTGTACAAGGACGCGTATTGGTTCTCGTTCCCGCACTCGTGTCCGATGCAGCCGTGGACGGTGAAGACGCCAGCGTGTCGAGCGCAGACAGCGGCGGGGCTGTGCCCGCCTGGCAAGATGCCCGACGGTGTCGCGTGTACGTACACGCACAATATCCTGGGCTTTCTACCGCTGGACGATCTCGTTGGCATCACGTCCATGGTCAACAACGCCACGGGCCAAGTGTACGGCAACTTCTCCGAGTTCTGCCGCTTCGGCAACGTCGAGTTCGCGGCGTTTGAGAAGTTTGACTTTGTCATGAAGAGCCTGCCGTTCTGGCAGTATCCATTGGACGCTGAGGCGAATACACGTCGTACGCAGCAGATGATCGACGCGTACAACACACTCACGGGGCCTGTGGGCAGCTCCTCGCAGATCTTCTTCCGCCTGCGTGAGAAGATGAAGCCGCTACCAACGATTGACGAGCTGAACCAGTCGAATCCTCCGTGCTACGAGAACGTCGCTGCCTGTGTCCGCGCTGAGTACGGCTGCAAACGCGAGACGTACGCACAGATCTGCCGCCTGTGCACGACCCAAGAACGCGGCTGCACCAAACCGCCAGCGACGTTTGCGTCCCCCAAGCTCACCAAGCCAGTAGGAGCCAAGCGCGGCACTGGTGATACCAGTGGAAAGGCAGAAGAGAAGCAGGACGAGATAGACGACGACGAGGACGACGACGAAGGCGGAAGTGGCAGCAGTGGCAGCAACACTTCAACGGCGACTCCGCATCGTCCGAAGTCTCACTGGATCGCCATCGTCTCCACGCTTCTGGTTGCGGTGACCATTGTGTGGCTGTAAGATTCTGCGTAGTAGAAAGAGCTCCTCGAACCCGCCACGGTGAGACCAACAACAACTGAGTAGCTCAATAGATACGACTTGATATTGCAACGCTATGTCAGACTTCCTTGCCGCACACGTTCCGGATCGACGCCGTAGCACAGGTTGGTCTCACAGAACTTGCGTGACAACGTGAGCTCTTGCTGCCGCTCCGAGCCACTGCCTTTGACACGTACGGTCACTTTCGTGGGCAGCTGCGTGTCGATCCACTGCATCTCAATGAGCACGTGGGGCATGCCCAGCATCGGATAGGCCGCCGCGCCCATGGCCTGCTTGCGCATGACGCTGTGGATGGCGTCGAGCGTCCAGATGTGGCGCTTCTGTGAGAGCGGGATCAGCAGTCGATGTTTGACACCGTTGCGGAACTGGTTCAGGTCGATCTCGACCTCTCCGATGCACTCGCCCATGGCGAAAGCGTCGTTGTTGAGCACGCTGACTTTGAGCGTACGTCGTGGCACTGCCATTCCAACGCCCGCAGCTCCGAGATGAGAAGTCGAGGAAGCCGAAGAGGAGGAGGATGCCACAGGGTGGATGGCAGCAGCCACGGCACTGAGCGTCGCGTGGGTCTGTGTCGTGGCAACGCGGTCCTGGAAGGCGCGGCTAGCGTGTCTGGAGGATGCGTTGGAGGCATGGCCCGACGCTGATCCATTGTAGAGAACGGGTGGTGGAGCCGTGGCCATCGGGACTATGGGGCTCGCGGTGGGCGGGGAAGCGTTTGGCTGGCCGTAGAGCTCTCGCTCGAGCAGTGGGAACACGATCGGCTCGTCCCATAAGGGATTTAGCGTGCTTCTCTTGACGCTGCTAGCGTGGCGCACGGTCGGAGCGCCGCTTACTGTGAGTACACAGTACGGATCCACGAGTGTCGCCTGCCGCACGACGTTTGTCCTCAGGTTCTGGCCCTCCACGAAGCGGAAGTGCATCTCGTTTGGCGCGAACGACAGCTCTTTGCCGAAACGATCGCGGTTGTCCAGCCCGATGACGGTGGCTTCGACCCAGCGACCGAACTTCTTCGAGGCCAAGAGCACAGGCATCCCCAGCTCGAAGATCTGCACGGCCTGCGGCTCCATGAGCACGTACTTGTCGTGGCCGGCGAGCCACACTTCGCTTTCATTGTGTGGCAATCCTCCCGCTCCTTGTATGGCGAGTCCTCCACCAGTGCTGAGCTGTCGTCCAGCACTGAAGTTGACCTTGAGCCGACCGCTTTTGACCCACGCGACTGTACCTTCGCGCCACTCGGCAGCCTGCTGCTGACTGTGCTCGTTCCTGCTTTGGCTGTCCAGAGCTGCCTTCGTGTGGGCGATGTCCGATACGGTGTGGGTCATCCGGCGACGTAGCGACGCCCCCACGGATCCATTCGCAGGTCCGCTCATCGGATACACGGGGGAGGTGCTGCCTTTACTACCAGATCCCTTGGAGTCGTGGAGATCCACGGCAAACATTGCGTTCGGGTCGATGCTCTGGCTCTCGTCGAACGACATGAGGTCGCTCATGCGTGGCGCCGTTGCTTTGGCGACCGCTTCTCGTGGGTCAGCATTCGATTCGCCCAGCAGAGTGTCCTTGCGACGTGTGGACGTCGTAGCGGAGACCGTTGTCGTGGGCACACACACCAAAACGGTCTCACCGATCATACGCACCGACTTGCGCACGTGGTGCTTGAGCCGGCGCGAGTGTTCGACGATCTTGATCGACGTCTCGTGGGAGATGTCGCTTTTGCGGAAGTAGATGCCGAAGATCAGCAAGATGCCGACGTTTTCCAGTGTCACAAAGGCCATGAGCCGCTGGCCATCGTCCAGTCCGCACTCTTCCTCGGCGTTCAGCGCTGGGCCGTAGCGCGTCTCGCTGATACGGCAGTCGTGGTAGAACGCGTCGAGCTGGCCGCTGACCCACACAAACAGCCCCGGCACGATGACCTGTGCGACCAAGATCTCAAACAGGAACGCGCCGAGCCATGCGTTGCCGATGCCGATCGTCCGCCGAGGGATCGGTCTCTTGCAGTCGATCGTCATCTTGATGGCGTCGAAACGCAGCGCCACGTAGTTGCGAGCGAACGAGCAGAAGCAGCAGAACGGCCACACGACCGAGAACATGATCGTGTACGAGAACTGGATCGCGAGGTGCAGCAGGTCGCCAAACGGACTGTAGATGGGCATGGACGACTCCTCGAGGATGCGGTCGGCCGTGTAGTTGTAGTTGCGGCACTGCCACTGCGTGATGAGTTGTAGCTTGAGCGTCGCCGCGCTCGTCGTCATGAATGTCTCACTAGCGTCGGAAGTCGTACTTTCGTACAGTCCCTTGAAGCTGCCACGCTCTTCGATGCCACGCGTGACGCGGTCGATCCAGTCGTAGCTTGTCCTCTGGTGCGAATCGAGTTCTTCCGGTGAGATGCCACTGCAGATCTCTTGCATGTGCGACTCGTGGGACGAAATGCCACCAAACAACGCACGGATCGAGCTGTCGAGGTCCTCGGCCTTGACGGGCTCTCGCTGTGCTAGCATCGTCGCGATCTCGTGGCGGTTGAGGCTCGGGAAGTCGCTCAGCGAGAGCCACTGCGTGTCCATATCTTGGAGAATATTGAGCTCGCTGGCCTCCGCGCCCGCGCAACTGGCTTCAGCCACAGACGCCGAAGCCTCGATGCCCGTGAAGGCCTTGAAGCCCTGCTTCACTTGCTGTCGCCGCTGCTTCTGCTTCTCCTTCTGCTGCTGGATCACCGTCGAGATCTTTTCCTTCTTGACGTGGTACGAGTCTCTCGCTCGCACGATCGCACGCCGTAGTAGATACGGAACGAACGTGTTGATCACGAGGTTTAGTGCCTGCGTGACGATCATAGGCGTGACGAAGGCCGAGTCCATGGAGATGAGACCGTCGACCCAGTAGCGGCTGAAGCGCACGTTGCGGTTGAGCGTGAAGACCCAGTTCCGGTCCACCTGCTCGCGGATGAACTCCTGGACCTTGGCGCCGTTGGGCACGTATACAAACGCCAGCAGGATGAACCAGTAGAAGTACCCGACCCAGTTGAACAGGAAGATCTTTTCGATGAACCGCTTCTCCTTTTCCTGTTCCGTCGCGTAGTTTTCCCAGTCGTTGAACCCCGACGCGATGCTCTCAAACAGCGCCAGGAACACGATGTCCAGTGTGAGACCCAGCACGATGCCCTGCACGAGCACGTAGAACCACCGCGCCGTGCCCACGACGCCGCGCTCGGTCTCGAAGCAGCCAATGAGCGCGGCGTCGCAGCGGTAGTACGACCTGTCGAAGGTCCGCTGGTCACAGTACGCAGAGCAGGACGCGATGTTCTGCATGAACAAGTGCTGCTTGCCCAGTGCGAAGAGCTCGTGGCAGTGGGCTTCGCAGCCGCCGGCGTTGGCGAGGAACTGCGGACAGCGAGGGTCCGTGCACATGGGCGTCATGACAGCGATGATGTACCACTGCACGTAGATGCCGACGAACACGAAGAGCAGCACGAGACACACGAAGCAGAACAGCCCGAAGATGGCGTACTTTGGCCAGCGACGCCGGTGGTCGTACGTCTTCACTTCGACGTAGTCAGGCGGCTCGTCAGGCGACGCCACGTTGATGGTTTCCACGACGTACTCGCGGAACTGCGTGTTGGGCAGTGCGACTTCCGTGGCGCCCAGCAAGTTCCACTCCACGAGCAGCGAGTTCTGGTACCGCAGCCAGCGTTTGACGAAGGACGGCGCCCAGACGAACGCCACGCACAAGCCGTAGATACCCAACGCCTTGACGTACGTGCGGTAGTGGATCCAGCGCCAGAAGATCCACAGCAGACACCCCGCGTTGACGGGGTACACGAGCGCCGCGTTGTACAACCGCACGAACGCCGTGAAGAACGCGATGCGAAGGCCGAAGTAGTCTTTGATCCGCAGCAGGAAGAGACGCTTGGTGGACGCCGAGTGGGTCTCTTTGAACCACGTCGACAGGATGAAGTCGGTCATGCTTGGGTCGTGGAGTGGGAACACGTCCTTGATGATGGCGTCCTGGTTCACTTCGAGGCCCAGTAGGCCGACCCCCGGTGGCTTGTCGGTCGACGGCCGTGTGAGGATTGAGGCAAACGCCGCGATCCGCTCCGACGCCGTCATGGTCTCAGCGTGGGACTCGTACGACTCCTCTTCCAGTAGAGTCGACTCCTCCGACGACTGGTGCTCCACGATCCGCTCCATGGTCATGAGCTTGTCCTCTCGCGCCAGCAGCCACAGCGGCGCACTGAGCAGCAGCACGATGTAGTTGGTCGTGTTTCGGGTGTTCGCGAGTACGGTCACGTGGAGACCCGCCCGCAGTAGCTTCACGACCAGATCTTCTTGCTCTCGCTGCTGGGCCTCACGCATGAGCCGGTGGTTATGGAGGACGATCACGAACTCATTCTCCATGCGCGGCTGCACGTTCAGCATCCGCACGATGAGCTCTGGGATCCAGAAGCACTCGAGCACGTCCGTGGTCGCGACGACCGCCGTCTCCGGACGCTCGGTCTGAGCCGCTTCAGTCGGCGAGATGATGCTTCCAAAGTGGTCCTGGTACTGGAATTGGTCGCTCGTGACATCGTCCACGGCGGTGTCCGCTATTGAGCTGCTCGTAGTCGATGACAGCGTCACCTGGTCGCTGATATTGCCCATTGTGTACCGGGAAGCCGAGCCGCTGAGCACGATGTACAGTCCGTCCGCCTCCCTTTCATCCGACACGACGACCTCCCCTGCCTTGAAGGTCCGGAGCTCCGAGAGCCCGACGAGCTGCGCGAGTTCGTTCTCCGAGAGCATGGAAAACGCCTCGACGCCCTTGAGAAACTGCTTGCCGGCGACGACTTTCGGGTCGTTTTCGTTCACTTCTTCGTTCATATCCTCGTCCGAGACCCACAAAAGCCGCTTCAGCACCTTGTACGTGTCCTTGAGCCGCAGATGTGTGTGTGGAGAAGCGAGCACGGCGCCCAGCGACGACAGGTCGAAGGCGTCCGCCGAGGTCAGTGCCACGGTCTCACTTGGACCAGTGGCGGCGTCATGGTACCGTTCCCGTGCTGAGGAAGCGGAAGACGAATTGTAGATCGATCCCGAGCCAAAGTGCTGCCGGATCTGGATCCGCAGCAGCTCCTCTTCGTGCTCATCGAGGTCGTTGTGCCGCTTGCGTCGCTTCTGCGTGGCGCCGCTGGGCAGTGCGAGCAGCGGCAGCGACGGCGTCGCCGAGGGGACGACCTCCATGGGCTCCGCTAACTAGGTTAGGTGGTTTGGTGCCAGAGGATGATAGCTGCAGGCTCAGGGCGCTGCGCTGTTGTCAGTTTCGTGGGGCTCATGCGACCGAGAGGAGCACGAAACGACGCGATTGAGACCAACACAGCACACGTCACAGATCTCACACGTCGCAGATTCGAGCGTGACACCGAGGCGGGAAGCCTTCGTCTCCCGCAGCATCTCTGGCCACCGTCACTACAGACGAGCACATCCCTGCTTTGCCCGTGACGCCTGCAGTGCACAAGTCAAGAACGGCAGACTTTGATTATCGTGATTTTGGTATGTACCGTAAATTATGATCTCATAAATTACATTCTCGTTACTTCCGGGAATCTATCTGTTCCATCCATACTATATCAGTAGGTCGTGTCTGCACGGCTCATGGGCGGCAGCGGCGGTGGTGCGGACGCCACGGCTGGAGGGGGAGGCAGAGGCGGCGGCGACACCATGCCCAACGAACGCTTGACCACAGAGGCGATCGACACGGGGAAGAACTACCCTGACAAGGTGTGCTCGAGCGGAAGAGGTGCGGCTGGCGGGTTTGTGTGGAAGATCCAAATGTGGACGAGCAGAGGAAATCGCGTCGCGACGAGCGTGTCGTCGTCCGTGTACCTTCAGTCTGATCCTGCTGATGCGATGACAGTCGACGCTGCCAAGCTCGCAGGCATTGGAGCATCCGCAGAAGTCGTGGACTCTCAGTGTTTTTCGCTCGCGTTCGGAGGTGCCGGTGGCTCGTATGCCAGCAAAGGTGGTGAAGGCTACGCAACACGATACCGAGACTTGGACGACTCTGCGCCTGTATACCTGTCCGACGGTGTTCCCGATTTGTTGGGTGGTAGTGGTGGAGCTGGTGGTGGCCAAGAGCCTTTCGATGTGTTTCCTGTCGTGCAACCGATTCTTGGAGGTGGTGGAGGCGGCGCGATTCATCTTCGGGCGATCAACGACATCCTCATAGGCGTGAACGGAAAGATCACGGCGAATGGCGGCAGTGGTGCAGTCGGTTACACAGCAGGCGGTGGTGGTTCCGGTGGTGCGATTTTTGTCGAGAGCGGAGGAACTATTTCCCACCATGGCACAATGGAGTCTGTTGGTGGTCATGGCGGGGGAGCGATTGCGGCGTCGTCGCCCGGTATGAAGGCGATGCCTGGTGGTGGTGGAAGCGGTGGACGAATCGCGGTGTATGCCCAGGCGTTCTCGACGTGGGCAAGTGGTGTAATCGTGGCGAGTGGTGGCGCGTCACAGGATACAAAGCGTGCCGGTGGACGAGGATCCACACGCATTCAAGTACTCACAAGCCTCGCGTACCGTGTAGATCCGACTCTGGGAGCTGCTGGTACATCGAAATCCATCCTTGTCTCGGGTGCGGAAGACTATTCCGCTGGCAGCGAGGGCATTCTTGGCGCGCAACACCACCAGTTCGTTCGCAATGGACCACGCTTCACTCTTCCACGTGAAGCTCAAGTCCACCGCATTTCGTATTTCGTCATGTATGGTGGACTAGCAGAAGGCAAGGCGACTGTGACCCGTGGTGTACTCTTTAGAATCCACGGTGTGGCGGCTTCTGCTGTCAGTCAAGCGAACAAGAACGAGTTCATGATCTCGATCGGCATCTCCAAGGGTGCCTTCACCCACAAAGCAAACGCATACCAGCTACCGCGTCAAGAATTCCAGCGCAAAATCCAGCAAAATCGGTGGTACAAGGTGGATGTGTTCTTGAACTGGTACCAGCGAACGTACAGCATCCACCTCAATGACGTAACACCGTCGCCATCATTGGCCCCGTCTTCCTGTCCTCGATCGTCGGTGCTGCGTGTGGCACCACTGCCGTTGCTGACACCGTGTCAACCACCATGGGTGCCACGTCGTCCTTGGTCGACTTCATGCTCTGCTTGCTTCGGATCTTGGCCAGCAGACGTGTGGGCGAGCGGATAGCCACAGCCGGCGTGTTCTCACGGGCGTTGGCGAAGATCCAGTTGCGCATGTTCTTCTCTCGGTACTCGGGGAACTCGAGCAGGATCTCGTCGTACTTTCCCAGTGTCAGGATCAGCATGCTGCACGACGACCTCGCGATGCACGTGGCACTGCGCGGCACGTCGAAGATCAGAGACTTCTCGCCGAAAAAGTCGTACCGGATCTTGACGATCTCGATGTCGGCGACCTGAGACAGCGTCGCTCGCGTCGTTGGCATCGAGGGCGACGGTGGCTTCCCTGGGTCGCCAGGATACGTGTGCCCAGGGCGCGAGTACTACATGAGCCAGTGCACGTTGCCGAGCTCGCGGTCGGTCTGGACCCCTTCGAACGTTAGCATACCTGCAGACGTGAGCCACGACGGAATCCCCTCTACGAATGTGTTGAACGCCACGCCGAAGAACAAGCACGCGACCCAGTGAGCACCGAGGGCAAAGTCGAATGCGAACCGCACAAAGTACACCACGCTCGGCCGCACGAACGACAGCGATGTGACGTCGTACACGCGCATGCGCTGGATCTTGTCGCCCAGCGACTGCAGACGCGCGATCCGCACCATCTTGTTGAGTCGGAAGACGGTGATGTAGAGAGAAGCACCACGCTCCAATGCATGGAACGGATGTACCTTGCCTCGATGTCGAACGTGCTTCGATCGTAGACGAACCAAGTGCAGTTTCCATACAGCGTTGCTTGCTCGAGACACTCGGCACCGGACACTGGTGTGAGTGAGGGATCAAAGCCTACCGGAAGCGCGTCCACGAAGTCCTTGTCGTCGGCGATAAGGTAGAAATAACACGCCATCAGATTCGCCGTGATAATACAGAACACGACGACGTTCGTGAGCAAATGGCTGGCCGGACTGAAGTCAAACTCGACCATAATCTTCTTCAGCACGGGCTTCAACAGGAACACGCGGCCGAGCACTAGGAGACGAGCACAGCGCATACAGAAGATTCGACGAGAGACGAAGGGGAAGACGACGGATCCGGAGGCTCTAAATCTGTTGAACCACGTGGAGGCGGCAGCGGCGCGAACTCCCGGAGCAGAATGCTGTAGCTTGTCTGGTTCACAAAGTTCCACACCACGGAGATGGGTGCCATTGCCAGCGCGTCAAAGACGACGTCGTCGCTGGCGAGGTAGAGTTGCAAGATGTCCTTTGGCTTGGTGACGAGATCGTCGCGTTTGCGCAGGGAAGTGGGACCATGTCGGCTCGTAGCGATTTCTGCGTCTCCTCCCGACCACCGCCGCCCCCTCCTTGCGTGCTTGCGATCTTGTGTTCATCATCCCCACGCGTGAATTTGCATGCGCGGAAATACCAGTCGACATTGAAGGAAATCTCGGTTGCAATAGCCAGCAGATACACCACTCAGTCGCTTGTCACGGCATTCACGTCAAAGTATCCGCGACGCCACTTGAACGCGATCTCGAACGGCACTTCGACAGAGAGGAAGAGCAGGAAAAACGCCTTCCATCTCGTCCACCGCCTGCGAAAAACCGAGTCCGGGTGCTGCCAAGGTGTCGATTCCAAGCCATTCGTCGCCGTCAAGAGCTGAACGAGCGAGGTGCGCGTCGAGTGCGGACGCTAGGTGATCAAATGGCTTCACGCGACGCGATCATCGCGGTCGGACGAGCTGCTCAAACGGATCGCGGTGGGGACACTACTGGACGCCGTTGCTGCTGAGCCGCCACAGCAGCAATGCGGAGTTTCGGGAAGTGCTTCTCCATGCAGGCCATGAACACGACCGGTAGATTTTCGCAGAATGTCTTGGCCTCTAGCTCAAATTGTGAGCGGTGATCATCGAATAGCGCGTCTTCCGCAAACCATTCTTCTGGGGAGAGCACGTGGACGAGCTCTCTTTGTTGATTCAGACCCAAGACTACTCCGCGAGCCACGATGACGAGCTCCTCAAAGTCGAAAAGCGCCAAAATCACGTCTTTCGGGGAGTGGAAGTCGCTGCCGAGTGCCCTCACGACCGTGCGTAAGAACGTTTTCGACTGTTTAGAGAGGAATGGAACCTGTAGTCGGATAAAGGCGAGTCACTGAGTCAGTCCGTTCGAGTCGCTGGGTTTGGGGAGTACGTACTTTGGCTAATAGCCGATATTTGACGAAGAATGCGCACTGGAATTGGTAGTGGGATGGCAAGTTGGCTAGCACTTGGTCTTCTTCAGTGCCGTTCCGCGTGCGCTGTATATGCTGATAGTAGTTGCGGATTTGGATAGCTAGAGTGGAAGGAACCTTACGTGACTGTAAAAACTGTGTCAATGAGAAGAAATAATCGTGAGCACCGCACCCGATATTCCCACACGACAGTAGCGGATCGTACCCGTGATGCCTGTTCGAGTCTCGTGCTCCCACCATTCTCAATATCGCGGTCACGTCGACTGAAGTAGAATGTGCACGACGCCAGAAACGCCGTGGCCCACACACCGCTGATGAACTGCACGACGATACAGTAATTCGTCTCCATTTGCGTCGCGGGCACGAGATCGCCTTGCCCGAGTGTCGTGACGGTCTTCGATGCCCAGTACATCGAACGCATGTACTGTCTCCACACTATAGCTTGCTCCATGTTATCTTTGTGCACCCCGGAGCCTGGAATCGGTGTCTTGACGCAGTATTGCGACTTCATTCCGCACTCGAAATTGGCGAGAAACGTGTAGCCGCACGCAGATAAATGACACAGGTACAACCCGAGCCAAAAGAGATAAAACGACGTCGCGAGAGTGCTGAAGGAGACCCACTGGGCCCACGCGAAGCCTCGCGCTTTAAGCAGCAGCTTGGAAGAGGCGCTGAATAGTGAGTAGCCCACGAGAAACAGCTTGCCACAGCGCGTGACATGCAGCCAGTTGTCGTTGGCAACGGCTGCGATGGCTTCATAGGGGATGGTACCAAGCAGTAGCGCGACTTTCGGGGCATCATCGCTGTCACCGCATCCACTGCAGTGACAACGGACATATCGCTTCGAAGGACCGCATGGCATCAAACGACTGGATCTCCGGCGCACGCGTCGTCCGCGATTGCTCGCTTCGCACCGAGAACAGCGAGTTCCGCATCTGACGGCCTAGCATCCCCGACCTGGCGAGTATCGCCGACCCTGTCACCGACAATCTGTGTGGCATCCACCCGCTACTTTTCGCTCGGACGCTCGTGCGCCGCTTGTACATCTTCCGTGCGAGTTTCCACGTGAATTACACCGAATGAGCTCGCCAATGACGTCCAAAATCGTCAGGATCGTGAGTTGTCGCATCCAGACGCCGCCCTTGGGGTAGTACCCATTGTCCGATGGATCGTAGAGGAAGCCGATTCGGAACGGGAGGCACAGGAACACGTAGAGCGCGTCCGTGAGCGTCAGCAAGTCCCAGCTCCTCTCCTTCGCCGTGTGGAGGAGGTGCTTCCGAGCGGCTTCGATAGCCATCGCCTGCTGGTTGCCCATGGGTCTCACGGCGCGAGACGTGGGCCGTCGAAGGATGCCGATGTCTTCGGCTACAGCCACCCCGCCGCATCGTGGACGTCAGCGACGCGCGTCGAGTTGGCTGCGTGGGGTCTGGTAGCTCCACTTGGGAGTTCGAAGGCCGTGGGTTTGTCGTCCTCCGTCTTCTCCTTGCGCGTCCTCTGCGTCCTCTCCGCTCGCTGTGTCGAGTGGCTGAATCGTGTCCGCTCCTGCTTGTGCATCCTCCTCTTGTCCACCATTCTCCGCGGCGCCCCCTCCGAGGCTAGCGACGAGCGGACTGCTCTCCTCCTCCTCCTCCTCCTCCGCCTGATCATCTCCTCCCCCCCTCCTCCTTCTCCTCCTCTTCGTGCCGATGGCGGATCGCCTCCTCTGCCATCTGGGTTAGACTCTGCGTCTCCTGAGGCTCGTCGCGCGTCACTGCCCCGGTGGGCGTCTATCTCCAGTCCACCGTCTAACTCCGCTGCATGCGCTCGTCATCCCTGAGTCCGCATGAAGACCGACTGTCTCGTGCTGGTGGCGCGGTTGCCTTTGGAATGAAACCGAAACGCGAGGTCAAGTCCTTGGTGGTTCTGATTGGTGGAAACCCAGGCATCTTGGATATTTAACCAATCAAATACATGCAGTGACATCCCCAGGAATAACGTGTACTAGTACATCTGATGGAACGGGTACGAAGATCGTGGCTTTCAGTGGATGGGATGATGGAGGAATACGCCAAACTGTTCGTCGTTTCGGTCCAAACAGAGTGCCGCCCCCTCTGACTGGGTTATCCCACACCTTTTCGGAGTGTGGCGTGGGCTCATTGTTGTGGAAAACCGCGTATACTGACTTAGTGCGAAATTCAAAGTCAGATCTGATGAAGCTGAGATAGAAACGGACTCAGACTCAGATAGGGCAGCGGTTGGTCTCGGCGATGTGAAAAGCTCAAAAGGCGAGAAAGACAGCACAGCACCATGGCGCAGGGCAAGGGATACCTCAAGAAGAACACGGGCAAGGTGAAGAATGCGTCGGCCAAACCCACCAAGAAGGCCAAGCAGTACTCCAACAAGCTGTCGGCGGCCAAGTTCACGAAGAAAGGAAGTGCGTAGCTGCTCTGGTGGTTGCGAGCGGAGCTCTTGAAAATGGAGGTCTCACCTAATAATTGTGTTGTTAAAAAGACCCGACTGTGGAGGTGCGTCGCGGCGCCAGCGGCATGAAGGGCAACGGCAACAAGAGCGTGACGGGCATGATCCACCGCAACATCGAGGAGGTCATGGCCAGCCGCGTGCTGCAGTCGGGCGCGTCGCTCGCGCTGCGTGACGTCAAGGCCATCGGCAAGGACCGACTCAAGGAGATCAACCAGACGGCGCGCACCAAGAAGAAGAGCCGCGTGGAGCAGAAGCTCAACGCGCTGGAGCGCTCCATCAAGGCCCAGGAAGAAGGTGTTGAGCCTGTGAAGCGTGCCACGGCCGCCGCCATCCCCAAGCCCATGGATTTCTGAGCATCTTGACTGTCTATATAAAACTACATTTCGTTTTTGGAATCATCCGGTGGCGTGTACTTTCTCACTAGGACGCGGACGGCTTGGGCGTGGCTGCTGCTGATGAAGAAGAGGAGCTCTTGGGCGGCTTGGGGGTGTACGGCGCCACATCGGGGAACACGTGCGGCAGCAGCTCGTCGCTGATGCTGAACAGGAGGTTCTTGAGGAAGATCTCGTGCTGCAGGAACTCGTGGAGTTTGAGCGCGGCGTTGGCACTCGACGAGTCGCCGAAGACCGACACGATCGTCGATGGGAAACTAGAGAGAATCGCCTCGAGCGACTTCTTGCGCAGCGCTTGCATCTCCGCGGCGCTGAGCTGGGCTGGCGGCACTACAGCCTCGGCCTGCGTTGGATCCGGGAACATGTACAGACGGAAGCTGTAGAGACTCGCGGCCATCTTCTTGGGGTCCGTGAAGGTCAAGTACTGCTTCTCGAGCTTGCGGAAGTGGCTCGCACTCAGAAACGCCTTGATGAACGAGCGCGTCATGCTGAAGAGATGGCGCCGCAGCATGCCGATGCCGTCAAACTCGAACACTTCGTTCAGTACAGCGAAGAGACTCACCTCGAGCTTCTGCAGGACGCGCATCTTCGTCTCTTTCGAATTGGCCTCGGGCGCGATCCACTTGCCGCGCTTCCACCGGCCGTTCTCCACCATCACCATCGAGTTGTTGCCGCCTCCACCGGTACCAGTTGCCGGCACTCCTGTCGCCGACGTCGTATTCGACCCGCCTGTGCTTCCGTTTCCTCCTCCTGACGCGGCGCTGTCGCCTACTTCACTTGCGGCACTTGCAGATACACCACTGCCACTGATATTCTCGCCGAGCAGCAAGAACTTCTGCACCACCGAGCTTTGGCATAGTGTGTCACAGCTCAGCAGGCGCTGCAAGTACGTCTCGAGCGCGAACAGCCTCTTTTCGTACGATGCGTTGGCAAACTGCTTGAGCGATGACTCGATCCCGACAGTTTCCGCGTAGTCCACACCTCGCCAGTGACGTCGGCGACAGCTGCTACCATGGATGCCGTGCTTCTTCTCCTGCTTCTTCAGCTTCTCGCTCAGCTGCTTGTCAAGTTGCTCGAAGTCTTGGTAGCTCTTGACCACGCTCCATGCAAACGCCGACTCCTCGCGCAGCTGAACTGTGACCTCGAAGCGATGGACCGCATCGGATTCGCCGTTGGAGTGGCTGTTACTGCCAGGCGACGTGGTGCCACTGGCGCTGGTTACTCCACTGGAACTGGCTCCTGTACTCGACTCACTTCCAATCGAATCGCGGTCGCGATCTCGGTCCTTCTCACGGATAAAGTACTTTCCCACATGTGCATCGACCTTGAGTTTGTACCGACTCACGTAGCGCTCGTAGCAGCTACCACAGACTTGCTCTTTCATGGACGACTCGAGTGGAGGCGGATACACTAGGAAGGCATAAAAGTCGTGACACGACGCACACACACGCTGGTGGCAGCTCTGACAAGAGTCACTCATCCCTGCGCTCGCGCGGGAAGAGCCAAGCGACTGGAAACATCGGAAACACATATTTCCGTCGTCATCATCCTCGCCTGTTTCATCAGCGTACGCCCCTCCTAGACTGGAGGCCGCAAGTTCGTCGTCACTCAGAGTAGCCCCGCCTTTGACACCTTTGCCCTTCGTCCCTTCCTGTTGCTGGGCACTGGACGTGCGCTTCATTGGAGACCCTGAGCTGCGCTTCTTTCGTCGCCAACCTCCCAAGCCACCGGATAATCGAGGCTTCGGCGAGCTCAAGACCTCGGCAATGCGGGCAAGCTCGGCACTGTCAGTGGTCTTGTCGAGGCTGAACGAGCGGCGCTTGTTCTGCCTTGCCGAAGCTTTTCTTTGAACTGCTAATTCTCCGTCTTCGTTGTCCCAACTGGCAAGGCGACTTGACTGGCGACGAGGAGAGCTCATGCCAGTCATTGGAGGCGACGTGACGCTTGTGAACCCCAGACTTGCGGTAGTGGACGATCGTGGGGTCGTGCCGGTGGACGAGAAGCTGCCGGAAGACACAGGTAGAGAAAGCACATGCGGGAGTTGTCGTCGTCGTCGCGTCCACTTGCGTCTCCGCACCGAGTCAAGTTTCTTCTCCTTATCGTGGAACCGGTCATCCAGCGACTTGCCGTACTCCCACATTCCCGATTCCACATCAGACGAGTCGCTTCCCGCACTCCCTGATCGTCGCGGGCCATTCGTTCGTGCCTCAACCGAGTCTCGCGATGGCTCAAGAGTCCACTCGTTTTCCCAGATCCATTCCGATGATGGCAGCTCGTTCGATCGTTGTTTGTCATGGGCTTTAGCCCAGCCTTGCAGGGGCACGTAGCGCTCGACTTCCCACGACGACTCCACGATCCGCACGACTTGCGTGGTTGCTGAAACACTAGCTGCTCGGCTGACACCAAACTCCTTCTCCAGATCACTCGAACGACCCAAAATGTGGGGAATCTCGAACGACACATGCAGCTTGTTGAGCTGGAAGAGGTTCTTCAGCACCTTCTCCATCAGTTTGCCGTTCCGCAACACAGCAATTTCGTCGTAGAACTGCTCCGTCAAGCGGCGGTTGAGATGCAAAGCCGTGAAATACTCCCACAGCATACCCTTTTCGAGGGCAATGAGGATCCACTGCAGTCCGCGGGTGGAGTAGAACGACTCGCTGTCTGCGCACATCGGACAGTGGGCGTCGACGAAACGCCAGTGGTCGTTCAGGAAAGGGGTCTCCGGTCGCTCTTGCGCGAGGTAATTCCAGTAGAGTTGACCAGGGTCCAGCAGCACAGGCATCGCAGACTCGTCATCAGCTTTGGAGGATGCAATGGAGTCTCGCGACGACTGCTGGGTGAGTGGCCGACGCTGCGAAGGAGATCCCGGTGGTGTTCTAGCTCCGTTTGTCGAGGCCGGGCCCGCATCGCCATCATAATTGGCTTTGTTCGCGTCATCAGGCCTTCGATAGCCGAGCATGAACACGTCTTCCAATGCCGATAGCAACTCGTATAGCTCACGTGATCGAGCAGAGCTCCTCATTTCGGCACGTTCGTTGAATAGCTTCACGTAGTTTGCCGTCGTCTTCTCGAGAAGCAGCAGCACGCGGTCCTGCATCTGGATTTCCTTGATGAAACTGGGTGATTCAGCAATAGCAGGCGAAGAAGACGGATATGGCTGCGTGGGGCTCCGCACGACAGTCTTCCCGCTGTCGATGCTGCTCTCGGTCGGATCAACCGACGGATACGAACCAAGCGGAGGCGGCGTCGGTGGGTAGTCGTCGGGGCTCACAAGCATCGGTGTGTTCTCGGCGGGCACATCAGAGCGGCGCAGCGCCTTCTGCAGAAGCTTACCCGGTCTTTTCATCAGACTAGCAGCCTGCGTAGTGGATGCCATGCCGATTTGCGACTGGAATGGGTCCTGTAGATGGCCGCCCAGGTTTCGGAACGTCTTCTTCACCTTGAAAAGCGACGAGTTCAAACTGGATTCGAGGTTCGCCTTCATGTTTTTCAAGTCTTCCATGTGCGTTGAGCCGTTTGCGTCGGTTGGATTCGACGTGATCGAAGCCGAAGTGGCCTTGTTGCTATTGCTGCTGCCACTACTGAGCGGCATGCGTGGCGTCATCAGGCGAGACGTCTTCGGGAAAGAGATGCGGTCTTCCAGCGAGAAGATCGACGCGAAATTGCTCGTCTTGCGTTCACTCGACGGCGTTGGCTGCGGTGGTGGGGACGCCGGAAGCACGATCGGGGATCGCGGCGAGGAAACGCCGAAAGCTGCCGACTCGGACCAGAATTCGCTGTCAAATCCCAAGTCGGACGTCGGGCTCGCAGGGTTCGTGGAGCTGATTCCGGCTTGAGAAGCAGCGGTCGACACGACGTCAAACACGGCCTGCAGTGCTGCCTCGGCCTGCTCGGAGCTGCGCTTGCTGGCCTTGTACAGGAAGCTCTTGGTCATACGGAGAGACTTGAGGTTCGGCCGCTCGCTTGGTGTACTGCTCGGGGCACTCGTAGAGGACACAGTGTCTGCACTGCTGTTGGGCGACGAAGGCTCCTTGTCTGCGTCCGCTACTGATCCTTCGTCGGTTGTGAGAGCCGCGACAATGAGCTCGTTCGCGTACCGCGGCTGCGAGTACTCGACCATGGGCTTGAGCGCCTTGAACACGACGCTCTCGCGCATGAGGTTGAACGCGATCGACACGAACAGGTTCGAGCCGCTCTGCTGGCCGAGCTCTGGCTTGAGCTGGAAGAGCAGCTGCGTCGCGACGTGCCGCAGATACAGCACCTCGGCGCTTTCGGCCTGGGGTTTCTTGGTCGTAGATGATGGTGACGTCGTCGACGCGACACAGCCTGGATGCAGGTACTTGGCCTTCTGCACGTACGCCGCCACGAGCTCCTGTCTCTTGAGCAGGTTCACGTCGCTCTCCTCGCCCTGGAAGATCTGCGGGTGCTCCTCGGCCAGCGTCGCGTAGGCCTCTCGGAACCAGCCCAAGTGGAGCCGCAGCAGCTCGATGCACTTGGCGGCCATGGTCAGCGCCTGCGACGAGTCGATCTCCAGCACGCGCGCCACCAGTGCGCCCATCATATCGGCCAGAAGGAACTTGACGTCGTGCGGGAAGTCGTCGTTGTGGGGCGAGATGGGCTGGAACCAGTACGCCACGTAGTCGCGCACGGCCAGCGTGACGAAGGTCGCGATCTCGTCGCAGATCTCGGGCGCGAGTCCCCAGGACGTGCGCAGGTGTGTGACTACGGGCAGGCGCTTGACCACGCGCAGCTGGAAGCCCGCGTCGAGGATTCCTTCTCCGTCTCCGGCACTCGCGCTGTGCCTCACAGGCGACTGCTTCTTGGCGCCAACAGCACCCGCAGCGACGCCGTTGGTGCCCACGCGACGGTACTTCTCATAGAAGCGGTGCTTGAGCAGTGCGCCGTCGTAGATCTCCTGCTCCACGGAGAGCTGCCAGCTCCGTAAGGCGGCCCACACGGAGACGCCTCCGGTGACGAGCACGACGACGTGCGCGAGACGCAGCAGCGTCCAGACCACGCCACGCAGCGCGAGAAGAAGCACGCTACCGCGTAGCACGCCTAGCAGCACGATGAGAGAGGGCAGCAGCCGCCAAAGCACGCGCGCCATGGCCGATCCACGCGTCGGGGTAGTGTCGTTCGGACCTCGTGGTCGAGGGAGCCATGTGGGTTTCAGGCGATTGCCACTTCAGGGAACGGCTCGATGGCGTGGTCCACACCATCTGATCGGAAATTAACGCACTGGGAAGCCCTTCGCGCGACATTCTTCGTAAATTACCGTAAGTTACGTGGATTTCGGCCGAATGGCGAGCAGCTCCGCTTCCTGTGGCTCGTGGAGCACAACCACAAACAAGTCGAGACAGGATGGCGTTGCGTATGCTGCTGCCGTCGCGCGTGGCGCTCGTGCGCGGCGCGAAAGCGTTCTCCACGAGTGCGGCGCCAGCCGTGGCGCAGACCGCCGCCGTAGAGCTCACGAAGAAGGAGTGGTCGGCCGAGAAGAAGCGCACGGGCCTGCTCGCCGTCAAGATCGGCATGATGCCCGTGTGGGACCACTTCGGCTACCGCCACGCCTGCACCGTGCTGCACGTGGAGGAGTGCCAAGTCACACAGGTCAAGACCGAAGACCGCCACGGCTTCAACGCCGTGCAGCTCGGCGTCGGTCTGCGCAAGGCCCGCAACGTGACCAAGCCCGTGCTCGGCCACCTCGCCAAGGCCGGCGTCGCGCCCAAGCGCCAGCTCCAGGAGTTCCAGGTCTCGGACGACGCTGTTCTGCCACTCGGTGAGTAGTAGTAGCTCTACATGATGGATGCTGCTGCGGTTGAGGCTCTCGTGCTGACTGTTTGGATATGGTTGGTTTGTTAGGGACGACGCTGTCGGCGCAGCACTTTATGCCGGGCCAGTTCGTCGACGTGTGCGGCACGAGCAAGGGCAAGGGCTTTGCCGGTGTCATGAAGCGCCACAACTTCGCCGGTCAGCCTGCGTCGCACGGTAACTCGAAGACCCAGCGTCACGGTGGTTCCACGGGCCAGTGCCAGGACCCTGGTAAGGTGTTCAAGGGCAAGAAGATGCCTGGTCGTCTCGGTGGCGAGCGCGTCACGCGCGACAACCTGTGGGTTGTCAAGGTCGACACCAAGCGCAACCTGGTGTACGTCAAGGGCAGTGTTCCAGGCAGCAACGGCGGCATCGTGCGTGTCACGGACGCCCGCAAGAAGACCTCGTCGGTGCCACTGCCATACCCGACCTACGTTGCCACGGAGGGCGAGGAAGTGCCGGACGAGATCATGGCGCCACACGGCGATGTCGATCCTTACCACTACGACGAGTAAATGTAGCGCCGGAGCCACGCAGGACAATACACGTAGAGATGAAAAGGCACTCCTCATGCATTCCATCCACCTTACGTGTGGGGTACCATATCTAAAGGCGTCGTATCGAGCAGCCACCATATTTAATGAATGTACCCATTTGGTGGTACGTTCTGGCTCGCAGTAGAGGACTCATCCCCGCAAGAGTGACATAGCCTCGCTTGTGCCCTTACGGAGCTCTTCGCTGTGCCATGCTGACTCGTTGCACCAGTTGGACGGATACCCTCTGTCTCCCTGGCCTCTACATCAGAGACCGTCGCTTTGCTGTGTGTTTCACCTAAGGGATCCCACACAGCGTTCAGTCAGACGGGTGCAGGCGTTCCACATGATACGCGGACGACAGTAGGGGCAACTCCTGGCTTCCAGCCGCGACTAACGACAGCAACCCAAAGGATCCACTGCGACGGTCGCTGCTCGGGCGGAAAGACCGCACTTATACCGGATTTACGGCCCATCCGGTCTCCGTAGTGAGCGAGCAGCGGCGAGACCGTACCCGCCAGCATCCGACGGCCTCTCTACCTTTTCTCATGGCTCTTTCTAGCATCCGGGCGTGGCGTGCGATGGCGTCCACACCTCGTGCTCGGCACACCTCTTCAGTCCTCTCCCATTCATCTTTTTGAACTGCCACGGGTAGGCACTTCATCTGCATTTATATCCGCTTCCTCACGACGGAAACAAGGATGGTTGCCTTGAGAGCGTCGAGCCTCAGCCTAGTGGGGCTTGTTGCCGTGGCGTCTGCTATGGTGGACGCTGCGTGTGACGTCGGTGGCATCACGGTCGGCACCAACGTGCGCTACATCACAGGCGAGCACGGAGTGGAAGGCAGCATCTACGCACAGTGTGTCAACGGCCAGGCCAAGTGCTTCGCGGACACGCGCGTGCGTGACCACACGCTTGGAGAGGAAGTCTCGTGTGACGCGCGCACCATCAACGCCAGTCGCCGCAAGCTTGGCGTGTACCTGAGTGACAACGCCAAGTACTGGCCCAGCGGCGTCGCATGCTACTCCTACGCGTCGACCTTTTCAGCACAGCAGCAGGGTGTGTTCGCGCAGGCCATGGAGGAGTACCACGCCAAGACCGCCGTGCGGTTCGTGCCACTGAGCGAGTGTGCGGCCAAGTATGGCACCAGCGACCCCAACGTGTGCGGTGGCTGCACGCAGGCCTTCAGCATCATCAGTGGATCCGGAGCCGACTGCTACGCGACGCTGGGCTACGCCCCCAGCCAACGCATGGACCTGAACTTCGGTCAAGGCTGCTTCTCGGGCGACGGTGGCTTTCGTGTCGCGGTCCATGAGCTCGGTCACGTGCTGGGTCTGATCCACGAGCACACGCACCCAAACCGCGCGGTCGTGGTGCTGCGTAACGCACTCACCCTCAGTGCGGACAACTACATCAAGGAGACCCACGGCCTCACGACCACGTACGACGCCAATTCGATCATGCACTACGGCCGTGACACAGGACTCTGTGTACCGCTCGACAAGACCCAGAGCTACTGTGACATCGACCAGACGTCCGCCGATGGCTGTGTCGAGCCCACGGCAGCCATGTGTGATGCCAGCGCCGACAACTCCTTTGGCCGTGGTTCGTCGCTCTCTACTACGGACATCGCGACGCTCGCTCGTATTTATGGCTCCGGAGCCAGCACTACCCCAGCTCCTGCTCCAACTCCAGCACCCACTTCCCCGGTGCCTGTCCCTCCAGCAACGCCTTCGCCGACTGGCTTGGTTCCCGTTGTCACCCCAGCTCCTGCTGACGGTCACAAGCAGCAGTCGGATGCCGACAGTTCATTTCATCAGTTCAACAGCGCTGGAGCAGCTGAAGACCAGGGTGGCGATGTTGCTGCGGACGCCTCCACGAGCGCGGATGCTTCCCCTATCAACGATGTCGCAGCTGACGCCACCGATTTCATCGTGGCCGATGAACCTACCGACGTCGAACCACAGCCACTGCCAGTCGCTGCCGGACAACCCACTGCCGAACAACCAGCTTCGGCGCCTGTGGATGTCCGCTCGTACGATCTATTGTCAGTCACGCAGGCACAGCCACAGGCACAGCCACAGCCACAGCCACAGCCACAGCCACAGGCA
>JAADVL010000351.1:0-30637 GCA_023334995.1 Pythium sukuiense
CATTGTGGCATTCAATCGATCCTACTGTCACATCTCATGCGAATAAGATCTGTTCACGTCGTAGAGCTCCATATCTTACTAAAGTACTACACAGTCGGATCCCCATGCACGGGGAAGCCGCATTTGGTTATGTGGCCTCCATCCTACGCCGTGGCGTGCTCTGCTCTATGCATCCCGCCACTCTCCTGCGTCGTGATGATGGCGAGATCGGAGACCTCTTCGTCACCTCGCCTGCAGTGAGTCGCCTGATTCCACGGGAAATGTCGCCACACCCGCCTCTGATTGGCTGAAAATAGTAGCAACATGAGGTTTTTCATCCAAAACCTCGCGCATTACAACTTTCGTCTGGGGGCTCTGGTGTAATTCTCCAACTTGAGCCGCAGACCAAGCTCCCAACAACATCCTGCAGCCGGAAGCGCACACGGCAGGCAGCCCCCGACGCACCGCACGCGACGTATCAGCAAGGCAGCACACGGATATGGTGGACGCAGAAGAGCAGCCGCCCATGGTCCCGTCCGCGGAGCCGCCGCAGCAAAAGCCAGTCGAGGCGGCCCCCGTGGACGCCGCGGCTGCGACACCTGCGCTGGCGACACCCTCCGTGTCGATGGAGGATTCTGGCGTTCTCGGGGCTGCAGACTCGTCCCCTGAAGAGGGAACCAGTGTGATCACGGATGCAGACGCTGTGGAGGAAACGGAGCCGGTGGCGGATCCTCCAGCGGAAGATGCGGCGCCCGTGGCTGCCACTGGCGAGGCGCCGATCGCTGATGGAGTGGCGACGGCGGAGGACGAGCCAACAGTAGCTGTGGCAGAGAACGGAGTGGAGGCTGACGCGAGCGAGAAGGCTGAGGAGCAGGCGGAGGCAAAGGAGATCGTGGAGGATGAACACCAGGAGCACGCGACGATCGCGGAGGTGACCGAGTCGGCGAATCCGGCGGACACGAAGGAGGAGAAGATCGAAGACGTGATCGCCAAGATCAAGTCCATGTAAGTCGATTGCAATGAGCAGCTCATAGTACTGCAGCGCAGGCGCTGACGTGGGTGGTCGGTTTCGTTACAGGATGGCGTGTGAGGTTGTGGAGGTGCTCGAGTCCGGTGAGATTCTCGTGCTGCCCAAGGGATGGTCGACACGTGCGAGTAAGACCCACGGAGGCAAGACGTACTACGTGTCTCCGTATGGGCAAACGCAGTGGCTGCGGCCGCCGATGAAGACTAACATTGGGTACAAGTGGGTGCACGAGATCGAAGTGACTTTCGGCGACGGGCGCCTGGGCCTCAACCTCAAGCAGATCTCGTCCGAGCCAGGCCAGCCATTTTCAGATCTACTGGTGCATATTGCAGAGATCTACAAGGTGCGTGCGTCGCCTCACGCTTGCTCGCTGTCCGGCGCAGCTTCTGACCATGCTTTCTGTGCTCGTGATCAGTTGGGCAACGGAATGGCGAGTCCGGCGGAGATTTACAACTGGAGTGTCAAGCCCGAGAAGTAAGTTGACGAGTGTGTTGCAAGCATATCAACCCCATCAGCTTGCTAAAGGACCTTTTGCTGCTGTGAATTGTAGGCGTCTACACGTGGGAATGCGCATGACGGCAATCAACGGCATCCCTCTGACAGGATGCACGTACTCGGACATCCTGGACAGAATAAATCGACTGCCTCGACCACTTCGCATCAAGTTTGCGGACATCACACGCGGCATTGTTGTACGTGTGCTCTCTTGTCCTCTTTCTGACTGCCGAGCAGGCTACTCACCGGTGGTTGTCTGTGTGTCTGTTTCCAGGGTCGTGTGAAGGAAGAACCAGTTCAGGAAGAAACCGAAGAAGAGAAGGAGGCTCGCCTCAACCGGACTCGACAGACCGATCTGCGTATGGAATACCTCCAGGTGCTTGTCGCCCACGAGCTCCGTCTTCAAGTCTGGAAGGTTTCCAGGGGGCGCATGCTCAAGAAGGAGCAGGAGCTGAAGAAGAAGGACGAGATCTTGACGGCACAAATCAACGCGATGATGGAATACCAGTCGCTGCTCGAGAAGGAGACCGAGAGCCTGGTACAAGAGACGGCAAACCTGAACCAAATGATCGAACAGCTCAAGCAGCAAGAAGCCGGAGCTGTGCCGTCTCCTGAGGTTGCCAAGACACCAGCGTTGCAGGAACGCAATGTCGCCCTGGACAAGGAAGTGACGGACGGTATGAAGGAAAATGAGGAGCTGCGCCAAGAGCGCGTGCAACTGGAGGAAGCGCTCGATGCAGTTCAGAAGGAGCTGGATCTGTACGGAGGCGATTTCGACGACGGGAATGGCCGCGACGAGATCGATGTGTTCTCGTCGGCCTTCCTCGGTACGATCGTGGAACGTGGCTCGCTGGACCGAGATGCTGAAAACGCCCGCGAGGTTCTGCTGATGAAGATCATCGAACGCCGTCGTCAACTCGACCTCGATATGTGTGAGGAAGCCGAGCAGATCCGCGCGTTGGAGACTGATCTCGTGCAGCTACGCCGCCAAATGGCGAACGTCGATTCTTCTGCTCGAAGAGAAGAGGACCTCATCAGCGGCGACAAGCCGCCTCAGCTAATTTCACTGGAAGTTAAGGTCGAGACGCTTCAGAAGAACCTGGTACGTTGCCTTGCTAGACGTGGAGATTGATGTGAGCCGATACATGACTTACTGTGTCAATTCCACTGCAGCACGAGACTGTCACGGCGATGGCCGCTGCTGCCAAGGAAGGAAACCGAACCAAATTGGACAACCTGTCGATCCGCCGCACTGGTCTCAACGAGGAGTTGCGGAAAGCACGGGACGACGTTTCGCAGTTCGAGGCGGAGTACAATGTTCGCTCGTCACTTATGGACCGTCGGTTGTCAGTTGGTTCGTCACTGACACCACAGTCCTCGGGGCGGTTCTCGCTCATGTTGGGTGAAGATCTGCCAGTCCAAGGCAGCAGTGACTCGTCGAACTTGCAGGGCCGCCTAGCGGCCGTGCGATCCGATCTGGTACGTTCGCAGACGCTGGCGCCTTTGTCATCTATGCCCAGGTAAGCTGACTAAACCGCTTTGTTCGTGGCAGCATGATACCGTAATGCAGCTCACGCGAGCAGCCAGTGCCAAGGATACAAAGCTCATGAAGGAGCTGAGCGGGCGACGCCTGCAGCTGAAGGAAGAAGAGAAGTCTATCCAGGACGAGTATCAGATGCTGACCCGGGAGTCGATCGCATCGCTGCCCCCACTGCCGCCACGCCCTTCCTCGGACAGAAGCTCCATGGACCGCATTCTGATCGGCGATGGGCCACGCGAGCGCAGCAACAGTCGCTCCAGTTCGATCTCGACCACGTCCCACGCGTCGCTCGCCATGTCCGTCGACTCGAACGCCAACTACCCAGCGACGCCTTCAGCACCCGCGGCGTCCTCGAGCAAGCCGACGGAGCGTGTCAGCGTCGACTCGTCGTCGCGTCCAAATGCCATGCCTGTGTTCGGCGGACAGCTCATGAAGCACCCGAGCCACTCGAACGAGAAGAGCATGTTCGGCAACATGTCACTACGTGGTGTCCGCGAGCGGTACTGTAAGCTCGACGGCTCTGGCGCGCTGCTGTACTACAAGCGCAAGAGCGACCGTGAGCCGCGAGGGTCGATCCCACTGAACGACCCGGCGCTTGAGGTCGTGTACGCCCAGAACGAAGCCAAAAGCACCGAGTTTTCGATCTGCACGCCGACGCACCAGAACAAGTTTGTCGCCAAGACCCGAGCCGAGATGATGAAGTGGATCCACGCCATCGAGACGACCCATGCGCTGCTCATGGAGCGGCGCAGCGTGACGAGCCAGGGCGCCCGTAGCAGCAGCACGAAGGAGAATACGCTGCGTCGCCAGGAGAGCGTGGCGTCCAACGAGGACAACGGCCGCGCCAGCACGGGAGGACTCGCGCCGGCGGCTCTGGCTTTGGCCATGTCCACTGATGGCCGCCCGTCGCGTGGCTCCATGTCTGTGCGGGATTCGTCGTCGTCAGCCACGCAGCAGCACCGAGCGACGCTGGGCTTCTAGGTCGATGTCTTCTCCATTTTCGTTCAGTATGGAGCTGCTTGCCCGCCATCCCCCTTCCTGCAAAGTGTACGTCGATCGGGTCTCACAGGGACGTATTTATTCAGCTGTTTCAAACACTCCCCTCGTCATACCCATTTCCATATCTCTGCTGCATTTTCATTCCGATCACTTTCTACATGTTTTAAACACACAAAACATACTAGTTTCGACAGGTCAGAGCCCCCATGCTCACAAACCACCAACGACAAACCACCCCGAACAAGCATAAAGCACGCGAGAGGAGTCGCCATGTTCAGCTCGCGCAAGTTGCTGGAGCCGCCGTCGAAGCGCGGCACGGGCCAGCTCGCCATGGACGCCTCGGGCGTACCCCACGAGCTGTCGCAGGCCAAGCGCCAGCGGCTCGATCTCTGGGCGGCCGCCACGACGCCCGTCACGCCGTCCGTGATGCCGACGCCGTCCGCCGCCAAGACGTCGTCGGCGTCTCGCCGAGCGCCGCCACAGCGCATGCAGAGCCTGGAAGACATCGAGAACGACGACGTGCTCGTCCAGACGCCCGCCTGTCTGGTCTCGCGCGTGCGCGCCGTGCCGGCGTTCGTGAGTGACGAGATCCGCCGCGAGAAGCCGTCGGCGCCGCAGGTCGTCAACTGCCGCGTCGTCGTGCCCACGGGAACGCCGTCTGCAAGCGACGCCGCTGCGAATGGACACGGCACACGCCGAGGCGAGCGCCACGTGCTGTCGTACTACGTGCTCGCGCTGCGTCAGCGCGTCGTGCTGTGGCAGGAAGGCGCCGGCAACCACGTGATCACGCTGTCGCTGCCCGAGGAAATCGCACCAGAGGAGCCGCTGTACCCGTTTCTCTTCGCGTTGTACGGCGCGCGTGTGTCGCTCATGGTCGTGGCTCGCAGCGGACGGGTGCTGTTCTGGGAAGACATCGATTTGCCGTACGAGAGCGTGCCGCTGAGTGTGCAGATCCCGCTGCAGCACAACGAACAGGTCGCGACTAACGCCCACGCTAGCCTCACCGTCTCGCCTGCATCGATGGCATCCTCAAGCTCTTACGCCGACGAGCAGGAGCTCAAGAGCGTGCTCTGCTGGAGCAACCTGGGCAGCGTGTGGGAGATCGCGATGGAGGACCGCCGTATCCGCGTGCGTGCACTTGAGCGCCAGCAGGGCGGCGGCTTCTTCTCTGGACTCACCAAGACCGTGAGTTCGTTCTTCTTCTCGAGTGCCGCGTCGGGTGCCTCTGCATCGTCGCTGGGCTCGGAGATCGACGTCCAGGCGCCCGTCCAGGCCGTCAAGGTCGTGCCAACGGCTAGCGGATCCGACGCTGACGAGGACACTTCGAATGTTAACAAGTTGATCCTGTTCGCCAATGGCACGATCGAGCGCCGCTCGTTCAACTCGGTGGACGTCATGGACTGCAACAGCACGACGGTGTGGCATTTCGACGCCAACCGTGCGGCTATCGGATACTTCAGCGAGCACTTCCCTCAGGCGCATCTTGCCAAGGTCTTCATGGTCTCCATCCCGTACATTGTCGACGTCTCGACCTTCGGCGTCGTGGTCGCGTACGTGTGCACGGCACGCAACGAAGACACGCCGCACGTTAAGTACGCACTGTTCCACTTCAAGACGACGCGGTCCTCAACCCCTGAGCCAGAGTGGGCCTGTGTACTGGACTACGAGCCAGTCTTCTCCGAGACCGTCAACCGCAACGAGTACTTCGACATTGAGACTGTCGCGATCAACAGCTCGGCGTTCTATCTCGTGTGGGTCCAGAGCCAGCCGATCCACTTCACGGCGATCCAGTTGCCTGCTCCAGGACAGACGCGCGTGCGGTCGAGTGGCTTCTCGCTGCAAGGCGTCGAGCGGAACGCGACGCTGGGCTTTGCGCCTCGCGTGGAGGTGAGCTCCGAGGCCTCGGACGCGGTCAAGGGATCCGTGTCGTTCCTTCTCATGGACTTTGAGTCGCTGTCGTCGACTGGAGGCGGTCTGGTCTGTGCTGCCACTGCATCCAACATGACTCGCGTGTACAATAAGACGTCCACCATCGATTCGTCGCGCCGCAAGAAGCGTGTGGAGGACGCCGACGGCCTTACACCCGAGTCCCACACACTCGGTGAAAACCTCAGTGTCCAGGAGTATGCCTCTCTCCTGCTATCCCACTTCCAGGAAGAGAGCTCGCGTACGAATGGAGGCCCCTTCCGCATCGCATCTCGCGACGTACCGTCCGTTGCACAGGCTGCTGTCGGTGTCGCTTTCCAGATCCTCGATGCTAAGGCGTCGTCAGGCCTGCGGTGGGGAAAGGAGGCAAATGAGCAGTTCCAGTCGCTCGAAAAGCCAGGAAATGGAGCGATCGTCACGCCGAAACTCGTCCGTTTCCAGCTTGAAGAAAAACGTACGCGATTTGAAGAGTTCGTGAACTTCATCAAGCAGAAGTGCAACGATGTGTGGCACTGTATCGAATCGTCGGAAGAGTTGCTTCAGTTCCTTGTCGACGGCGAAGAAAAGCTGCACGCTGCCGTGGCGTTGTGCAAGTTCCAAGGATCGATCTCTGCCCTTGAAGAGGAGACTACCGAGGCCGGAGTGAAGCCAAAGCTGACCGGGCAGTTCCTGCTTCGAGCGATTGAGCGAGCAGTGCACCAGCGTGGATACGAGAAGGAACAGCTTCGTCTCGCCGGCTACAACGCATTCGATATTTTCTACTGTGAGGTGAGCAAGATCAACGAAATCTTTGTCGCGTTGAGCGCCGAGATCCAGAAGCTTGCGTCAGAATCCGGTGAAGGCAACTCGGAGTTCCTGTACGCGCTGCTTGAAAGTGGATACAGCATGCAGAGCCTGCTGAAGACGCCTACATCGACCCGGCTCGCCTCGACAGGCAATTGGATGTTCACAAGACAGATTCGTGAAGTGATCGCCGACCAGATCTCGCGCCTTTCGAGTGCAGCAGGCTACTCAGCAGCATCCACGGGAACGCCGGTCGTGGCCACACCTGAAGAAGTTTTCGAGATCGCTGACCAAACGTATAAGCTTGGCAGCCTGCTCTTGGACGCGTACCGCCGATTCATTCCAGTCTCCACTGGCGACGCGGCGGACGACCTCCGCAAGGAAGCAGATATCACAAAGCGTCTGACGCTGAATCCTCTTGTTTACATCGCGACTGACTACGACGCCCCTCAGGAGTTCACGTCGTTTCTGGAGGAAGGCTCCATTGGTTGGTCCGCTCACAGAAAGTCGGAGCTGTTCGTGCGATGTGTCAAGCTGGCGGAAGAGTACGCGTACTACGAAGCGATGGTGTTCCTTGCGTACCGCGAAGACGAAGCGAACGTGGCGAAACTGGACTACGTCTTAGGTCGCCTCGAAAAGAGTGCGGCTTCGAAGCGTCTCGACTCGTACTGCCGAAAGATTCCTGACTTCGCAGAGTTCGTGTTCCGATGGTACGGTGGTGAGGCTGCTCGGTATCCGTGGGTGTTTGACGGCGAGTCGGCTCGAGCTCAGATGTTCTCCTACTTCCTCGCCAACTCAACAGTCCTGGGCCCAGCTCTGCATCTGTACTTAAAGGCCCACCCGTTGCTTGCGAAGTACGCGTGGGTGACGGCGACTGCGAGTGAGAAGTACGACCACGTCGCCCACCTGACTCTCCGACATGCGAGCGCTGAGCAGGACTCTCTGGCGAAGCGCAAGACGATGGCAAGCATCGCGAAGATCGCGTCCCTCGCTGGTCCTGCGACGCCGGTTGCGACAGTCAACGAGATCAAGCGTGAGGTAAGCGAGCGCTCCCGCCTTTCTTGAGTGTCTAACTGTCGTTCTCACTAATCTCCACTGTTTTTTTGCTCGCAGTTGAACGTGACAAGAATCCAAGAGGTGCTCATGGAGCTGCCAGTGAACGTTGGCGTCGACTCGCAGCCTCTGCAGCCTGCGGATCTGGCAGCCAAGTCGCTGGAAGCGATGCGCTCTATCCCACCAGAAGACCCTCTCCGGTAAGTTTGTGGTGACAACCATGCTAGCTGCAACCTGTTCCACTAACGCTCAGTCGTACCCATGCAGAGCTAGCGTCTTTCTCATCGCAGTGGAAGCCCTGGAGTGTCTTCCATCGGAGACCTCCGCTGACGAGTTCGACACGTACTGTGTGCGTGTGTGGAGAGAGTGCGTGCTTGCCGATGCAGTGCTCTGGTCCCGACTTCTTCAAGAGAACGAGAGCGGAGTGAACGAGCACAAGGTTGAGACGCTGATGCGCACGACGCTGCTATTCCACGCGATGGTGCGGTACGCCGCGAGCTGGCAAGAGACGACTCCAGCCACGCGCGCGGCCGGTCTCACCGTGGACATGATCGACGACATGGTCTCTCGAGAAGTCAGCGGCAGCGCCAGCGACTCGCTGATCAACGTGCGTTCGCGACAGCTCTTCGTGAAGACGCTGCACCTGTCTCGCACGCCGTGATCATTGGTCAAGACGCGAGGATCCCCCAGTGCATTCAGTCGGTTTGTATCCCCATCCTTCACGCGCACACACGATTTAATTTTCCTCTCAATCCCAACGAGCAAGTTCATCATCGTCATCATCATCACGGTCATTGTGTCAACTCAGGTCAAGGCAAGACTAGCAAAAACACAAGAGCCGTGTTTTCTGAGGCAGTGTAGTGTACGACGGCGTCTGTGCATCTGAAAAAAGGGTCCTACATGGGCATTCAATCGTCCTCTGTGGTGGCCGTGAGCACGGGCGACAGCGCGATGGCGAGCTAAAGAAACACGCATGGCAGAAGCCGAGTCAGTCAATGGAAGCAACAGTCAGACGGCTGATACAAGTACGGACCGCGGACGCCGACATGAGGTTCACACGCGAGGCCAGCACGACGTTCTGCGTCTGCACGATCCAGCTACAGAGCAACGAGTCAACGGTGGGTAAAGATGGCGTTCCAACGTAGTGTCACCCCAGAAAGAAGAGGAGACTCGTAGCGTACCTGTCGGACAGCGCGAGGGCGAGAGAGCCCGTGACGAAGAGCGCCAGCGTCGACTTGGAGCGCACGTCGTCGCTGCGGGCGATCGAGGCGAGCACCACGACGAGCGCCGTGTACGAGACGGCGGCCGCACCAATGGCGATCTGGTGGAACTCCTGTGTCCATCAATACAAGAGAGAGAGAAAGTGTGTGAGTTCCTCGGTCTCCGATACCAATGGGCTTCGTGGCTACGTACGAAGAAGAGAGAGAGCTCGGCCGCGATACGCCAGGACAGCGCGATGGCGATCCACTTGACCAGCGCACGCTCGTCACGCTGGTGGAACACGAGCAGCAGCGCCACGACGGGCGTGAGGAACGGCAGCCAGTGACGCCACTGGCCCGACACAGCCTCCGCGTCGCCAATAGCAGGCGCGACGCCGCCTTCCACGTTATCACCGGCATCCTGGGGCAGCATCTGGCTGGCGAGCAGCGACAGCGCGATGACCACAGCGCTGATGAACCACAACAGCCAGTTGCCTTCGTTCAGTCGGGTCCACAGGTCCTGGAACACTGGCGCCGCGTCGCCGTCGATCTGCTTCGGCTTCTTCGGGCTGGACGACGCCGCAGTCGTCACCTCCGAGGAGCTCACGGTCGTCGTGCTCGACGTGGTGACCTCCTCGTAGGAGAGCTCCACCTTCGTGGTCTTCTTGGCCTGTTCTCCGTTCTCGATCGTTGGTTGTGGCTTGAGCTCCGTGGACAGCGGCGCCAGAGCCTTCCTCAGCACATCTTCGCCCACCTTCGTCTCCGACTCCTCACTGCTCGACGCCGCCGCCTTCTTCTCTTTCCGCGACGATCGTCGACGCGATGGCGCGGACGACTCCGTGTCCGTGCCGCTGGCAGCCGACTCGCGGCTCTTGCTGGACGAGCGACGCCGCGTCGTCTTCTCCCGCGTCACTGACGGCGAGCGACCCGCCGCCGAGTTGCTGCGTGGGCGTCCACGCGGACGACCAGAGCTCTTGGCTTCCTTGTCCTTTGCCGGGCTCTTGGCATCCTTGTCCTTCGCCACGCTCTTCTTGCCGCGTCCAGGGCTGCGGCCTCGGCTCGGGCTGCGCGACGGCGCCGCCTCGGCCGCGGTCTCTTCGTCCGAGTCCTTGCGGCTGTTCTCGTACTCGCGGATCACGTTCGAGTAGCCGTCGGCCACCAGATCCATGCGGCTCTCCCTTCATGGCATGAGCCCGTCAGTCAGTCAGTGAGCTCGTCCGACGAATTGGATGGATAGATGGCTACGTACCACGTGTTGTTTTCGTCGCCGAAGCCTCGCCACACCACGAGGTAGTGCACGCGGCCGCGGATGGACTTGCGGCCCACGATGCGCTCGATCTCCGATCCCATTGTCTGTCGCTCTTAGCACTGCGTTCTTGTCTACGGTGACGCAGCGGACGGAAGCTGCGCGAAGAATGCTAGAGAGAGAAGCGCCTCACACGGGATGGGATGGCGGGCTGAGCGCCTGGGCGATTCAAACTGGGAGGACGGATGATTACCAAAGCACGCTGACTCGAAGAGCTCATTTGCAAAACAAGGTGAGGCCGACCCATACGAAAATCTACTGTATTACGATATCACGCAGGCAAAATGCGCGGGAAAATGGAGCTCACACGCTTCTTAGCTGACGTTGCCGCGGCCGTACGTGCCCTCGGGACACTTGTACTCCTCAGGCAGCAGCGACCGCTGCAGGGCGTTGAACGCGTACTGTCGCTTGCCCGTGTTCTTGAAGGCGTTCTCGAGCCGCACGCCGTTGCTGCGCATGGTCGAGACGGACCGCACGAGGAAGTCGGCAGGCAGATCGTGGTGGTCACAGAGGAGATGGCCCTGCTCCAGCGTCACTGACATGCCTGTTCGGTCCTTGGCGCTCTTGCACGACGTCACGCGGCCGCCACACAGCAGACGACACAGCCGAGAGCTCTGCTGGATGATCTTAGGGTGCTTGGTCTTGACCATTTGCTTGCTCGCAGACATGATCCGCTCCTCTAGGTCGCCCAGCAGAGTCTCCACCAGCGACAGATCGGTCGTGATCACCTCAGACTATCGAAAGCAAAAAAGAATAGAGTCAGAATCCCGTGGCAGGAGCCAGGAAGTCGGAATTGAACAGGAACGTACCGAGCTTGCCGTATAGTTCTTGTACTTGTCGACGTACTCCTTGAGCGCCACGAAGCTGTCGCGGTTGATCGTCTGCTGCAGCGTCGTCTTCTTGGTACTGGAGCCGTTCGCGAGCGTCTGCATTTCGTTGATACCCTGCGTGAAGATCAAAGCCGTGACTGGAATCTTCGCGCCGGCTCGCAACTTCTCCGGGATCGTCTCAAGGACAGAGTCGCTGCACCGCACACCGATGGTGACAGTGTAGGTACCGCTCCTCGTGTCACCGCTGAGACGAGCAGACACCACACTGGGCAAGTCGACATCCTTCATGTGCAAGTTGATCGTCGGAGGCAGGTGGCTCGGTGGGGCAGTGTCGAGGACGAACGTTACGCCCTTCATTGCGTCCACTGCGGCGTAGAAATCCTCGAGCATCCCCAACTCCTTGCCTTGCGTCGATAGCAGGCTCTCGACCTGCCACAAGAATCCCACGGAATCGATGACGTGGAGAAACTGTCGATCGTGAGGATGCTGAATGGCAGCTTCCACGTTGCGACAGAACGACGCGATGATAGCAGTCAGCGCCTGCGATAGACACATGTCCATGCGCGTCACGATCTGCCACTTGAGCTCGTCCTCTCCACGAGTATCAGCTTCAGTCCAATCCTGCTCGACTTCTTGAGCCTTCTCTGAAAGCCCGCTATCGTTTCGCGAAAGCAGCATGCGGTCGCTGGCCGATCGCTGAGGAGCCTTCTTCACCAGGCGTGTTCGCAACGACAAGACGCCAGCGCCGTGTCGGAACTTGAAGCAATGCGCTGCAAACGCACCCACCGTGACACCAGTGTACAGCTTGACCTTGTCAGACGTGCGACGAGAGAGTTGCGAGCGCAGTGTGGACGTTGGACCCACCCACATGTCCTGAATATGCTGTACAATCAAATCAACACAAAAAATTTGAGCAACGCCGCGATCATGGAGATCCAGTCAGGGTGGTCACGTACCAAATTGATGGGCAGGAATCGAAGCTGAAGACTCTTCTTCTCAGTGCTTGACTTGAAGTTGACTCCTTCGTCCGCACGGCGGACGTATAGCTCCTGGCATTCCTCGAGGGCCTTGACATACGTGTGGCGCTGACGAATACGGTCCTCAAGCCATCTCTGAGCTACAGCCTGGACGTTTTCACCCTGGATCTGGTCGATGAGGTTGTCGTAGAGTCCAGCCGCAAGACCACGCTTGCACTTCTCTTTGAACATGTGGAGGTCTTGCTCTGCTCGCGCGATGTCACTGGCTCGCTCCTTCTGAAGGATGTCCAGAAACTGCCGAGGGATTTCGTTCGTGAAGATGCTCTCCGTCATGTCTTCAACAACCATTTCATCATCCTTGGAGAACTGGAAGCACTTGGTCGTGTAGAACCCGCTGCTTTCTTTCAACGTTCGAGTGGAAACGGTCGTGCCACGTACGCGTAGGGTCGGACTGCGGATCTTCGCTTCGTCGTCGTCGTCTCCAAGGATGGCTGTGTCGGCGTACTGAGCCGCACGATGCGAGCCTTCAGCTGCCACCAGTCGAACCTGGTCGTTGCTCATAAACTCGACTGCTGAGCACGTGAACTCGCAGAACACGCGAGGCCTTGAAGATGGGGCCATACCAAGACCCGAGACACGAGAACGCGCCGCACGCTCATCCATATGGATGGATGTTCGGTGGATGGAGTCAGACACAGTTCCACTGAGTCCATCGTAACTTCGAGTTGAAGATGGCGAGCTTGTTGGGCTCTCGGGGATCTCATACACCACAAACCGAAGCATTGACGATGCGGACGCCGCAGGGATCTGAAGAGTCGACATGAACGTCGCGACTTGTGTCATCTCGCTCCCGTTCGCGTGCTCCAACGTTGGGAGCACTGTCTCTGTGAGTCCCACGCGCATCCAAGTCGTATCAGTCGCGACCATCGAGTTCAAGAGCGTCGTGTTGGTACCCCGGCGCCGTGAGTCTTGGACGATCATGCTCTCGCGCAGCAGGCCTGACTGGATCATTGTGCTGATGCTTCCAAGAGGGCGTCCAGGAAGACCGAATGCGTAGTCGTCGACCATGCTGTCGTTGCTGTTCGGCTCACCGACAAAGAGTTCCAGGTAGCAAGCGTGGGAAATCGAGACAGGTGTGACCAGCTGAGCCGACAACGTCAGTAGCTGCTGAGCACCTTGGTTCGTATCTGCACCGATTGGGCGATAGTCGGTGTTCGGGAAGTCCGTGATGCCAGTCCATCCGTCACTGAGACGACCGAACGTGCTGTTTCGCCCGAAGCCACGTTTCATCTGATCGTCCTTCGTGTCGCGGCGATCCTTCGCAGTAGTAGCCACACCTGACTGACCCGTGCTGGTGCCGTGAAGGCGCGGGTTCCACTGCAACACGAGGAAGCCCGCGGGCGGGATCAGCGTCGGCAGCCACACAGTGAAGGTGTACCACACGATCGCGTTCATTGACAGGTTGGCAGTGTACAACACGAAGCTGATCGTCGTGGAGATGCCGAGCGACAGAGTGATCGCCAAAATCACAGCCAGGTAGGTCTTGAGCGAGTTCCGCATCACAGACACGACGCGGTCATCCACGAGGTTGCCAGTGTGTTCAATGAGTCGGGAGCCACGCTGCAGAACGTACGTACCGAGCACGAGCAACGTGACGGACGCCAAGAACATGAGGAGTTCGGAGAGGAACGTCGTCGCGAAGAACCACTGCGAATACGGCACGGTCTTGCACAGTTGGTGGGCAGCGTACCGCCACTGGTATGGCTGCAGATCCGGGCAGTAGTCGGTATCACACATGCGTTTGTCGTACTTCGGGTTCTTGAGGTAGTCGTCGTAGGTGCACTTGAAGAAGTCCGACATGCTGATGAGCGTGAACACGCCGAAGGCGTAAAAGATGGCGTTGATCGCCATGAACGCGAACATGAGGTACACGCGACGGATCTTGCGCACGTCGTGGTTGAGCACTGTAGACCAGTGGAAGCACACCGACGTCATCATGGTCCACGCGAAGCACGTGGTGAGGATACGCGTCAAGTAGTACACTTGGCTTGCGTTGGTGGACGTCGCATCAGCAGAGACGTTGATCCAGATCGCGTTGCCGACAATGGAGAGCAGGAAGACGATCACAACGCACACGGAGGTCATGTCGTTGTAGAAAGTTCCAGTCGAAAACGTAATACCATTCTGATGAAACCAATCAAGCCCATGAATGTGAGTTAAACGATAACATCTACATGACAGGAGATAGAAACGTACCATCCGAGTGATCAGGACCGCGCCAACGAAAGCCACAGCGTATATGGTGACCGACATGACACTGTACACGCTCAGACCGTGATTCGTTGCTATAGGGAAACAAACTGTTAGCGAGTGAACCAGGAGATCGCCAGCGTGAGCAAGGTACGTACTTGGCTGCTCGTGGACAACGAGCTGAGAGCACTCGCTGCCTTGCACGACACCTCGATCAATGAGCAGGATTTCGGCGAGGATCGGGACGATCGACGAGTCCACTGTGGTCGAGTTCTGCTTGTTCGACGACCACACGATGCCTTGCACGGTGAGCTGGAAGGTGAAGTCGGAGCTGATTTCCCACGTCGCGTTCATCGACACGCCGGAGGGAAGCAACTTGTCCACGCAGAAGAAGGTATCGTTGACCTGCTCCACGGTCAGCGAGGCGTCTCCAGGTACGGCGTAGAGATTCAAGAACGGGTTACCGTCTTTCACGTACGATGCAGTCGGGGTTGCGACGAAGGATGCGTTCGCCGTCGGCGAACGACCACGACGAGTGCACGCTGTTGGGCGAAGATTCACACACACCTTTGGATCGTTGGAGTTGCGACCGATGATCGTGGAGGTGGAGAACGACAACGTGGCTTTTTCCTTCTGCACTTCGATCCACAGCATCGACGAGTACAGACGCCCTGCACTGATTGTTGGCGAGTCCATCTTGGCCAGCGAGATGGTCGACAGGTTGCCTCTGACTCCAGCACCCGAGGCACTCGTTTCACCCGTGGAGGCACTGGCAGCACTGACGTAGAGTTCACGCATGCCGTATTGGCGCTGCAGGCGTCGTCGCCCTTGCGCGCTCGCCGTTGTCTCGTAGACAATGAACACGCCGACTGTGCCGCTCGTGGTCGTCGACGACGAGCCGCTGATCACACTCTTCTCCAGTCGGAACACGAGAGGCGCCGACGCTGAAGATTTGACTAGCGTCCCCCAATCACTCACAATGTCCTCGATGTCCACGAACCCGACGCTGTCATCCTCACTTGTTCCTGTTGTTGAGTGGCAGTTTTTCTCGTCCGTGACTTGGCTACACGGGTAGACTCGGAGGCTGTGTGACGCTGTCACACCATTGTTTGTGAGCTCCACCGTCACAGTCGTGCTAGTCCACGCGACGAAGCGCCAGCCCGCAGGCAGCCGGAACGCGACCCACCACTTCTTCCCGTACTGCGTCGGGCTCTGGTCGCCGAGGTTGTACAGCGAGCCTGCAATGTCGGAAGCCAGCAGAGAGAACTCCACGTCGGCCACGCTGAACGGCGTCGTTGGCGTCACCTGGAGCTTGTAGGAACTGGAGGACAGGCACTTGCTGAAGCCTGCTGGACACGAGCCGTCGCCGAGCTGCGCCATACACAGTCCGCTATCCGAGTCGCCCGGGTACTCGTTCTGGCACTCACTGTCCTGGCAGCGACAGTAGAGCGAGCGGTACGGCGACGCCACTACGGGGACTGCCGACTCTGCTGTGGCCACGGAACCGGAGTTGGAAGCAGAGCTCACCACGGCCGCCTCATTGGAAGCTGCAGACAACGGCGGCGACGTGGTTGTCGTGTCGACGGATTCCGCCTGAACGACCACTGTGGTGGTCGAGGCGCTGCTCTTGTCGTCGCTGGTGGTCGCGGCGGACACGGTGGCGGCCGGCGTCGCGTCCATCGACGAGAAACTCGTCCACTTGGCTGCGTTGGTTGCCGTCGACGGCACTGGCGTGACACTCCATTCGGCTTTCGTCGGCGTCGCCGTCGCGATAGGACGCGTAGGCGCACTCGTGCTCTTGGCCTCCGAGTCGCTGTCGTCGTCTTCGATGCTGCGGTCCTCGTTGGCCGCCTGCGAGTCGCTCGCTTTCGTCGGCGACGGACGCGTGCTTTGGAATCCGGCGTCGCTAACGCTTCCGCTGCCGTCTTCAGAGCCACGCGAGAAAGACGAGGACGAGTGCGGATGGCGGTGAGGCGCCTTGCCGTAGTCCTCTTCATCGCCGACCTCCGGCTCGAGTCCGTGGTGCGGCCTTGTGCCCCTCCATTCGCCGTCGGAAGATGCCGAGGAGCTGCCATCTAGCGAGGATGAGCTTGAACTTGCTGGCGATTCGCGAAACGAAGCACGCGGCTCGTGATTTGTTGGCGATTCCTGACCTCCAACTCTTTTTGTTGGCGATTTCTCGGCTGCTGCAGCGAAAGTTGGCGCCGACGAAAGCACGGCAAGCGCGAACACCAGACCGACAAGAAGGCGCAGGCTTGGGCGCATACTGGAGCGGATAGCGGCACGGCGTCCACGCCGCGACGGCTCACGCCGAGGCTTCCGTCCATCGGCGCCGGCCTCCATTCTCCTGGATATGGAGGGCGCCATCGAGAGTGGAGCTTCCATTCGGCCGAATAAATGGCGATTCCAGGCACAAAAATCCTCGTGACAAGCTGACGATAGCCGCAACCCCAGCTGGCTCCTGGAATCGTCAGGCTTAATGGGACCTACCCCTAATAGCCATGTCTGCATCAAGCGAAAGGCTACAAACGATGAATCCAACCAATCACACGCATGAAACGGAGTCTGACTCACAACTTTTTGTCGTTTCGAACGATCGCAAAGGGGCACATTTCGGGAAAATCGATAAATTGGACAGTGTGAATAGAAGACGGTTTCCTTTTGAAAGTCCATACTGTACTCTCTTCATAAGAGTCCACTGTTTGGTTGGTAGCAGTACTCGCGGATGTTGCCATTGCCTCGCCAACCGGTTCCATTGGTTACCGTTGACCACCACGAAGAGCTCCATTAGCCCAGCGTCTCGATCGCTCGGTGACTTGATCTACGCGCAGCCATGGCATCGGACGACGAAGGATACAGCAGCAGCAGCAGCCGCGATGGCAGCGACTCGGAGACTGAGAACGTGGAGGCGATCGTGCGCCAGTCGGCCAAGCGCCTCGGCCAAAAGCGCGCCGCAGGCACCGACGACGCCGCCTCCAAGGCCAAGAAGGTAAAGAACGTGGAGAAGTACACGCGCCACGCGCCTGTGTCCACCAAGAAGATCAAGGGCATCCGCGATAAGAAGCTCAAGGGGCGTCTCGAGCGCACGGGCTCCAAGTTCCAGGATGCCGCGGTGTCCGCCGCCAAGTCCGAGATCCTGCTGCCGTCGCAGGCCGGTATGCTCGAAGCCGAGGGTATCGAGCGCACGTACAAGTTCACGCAAGCGCAGCTCGCGGAGAACGTCGACCAGAACACAGCGCGCAAGATCTTCAGCCTCGATCTGCCGGACTACGGCTCGTACACAGTGCGCTTCACGCGCAACGGCCGAAACATGCTGCTCGGTGGCCAGAAGGGCCACTTGACCATGATGGACACGCTGCGCATGCGCCTCTCGTGCGAGTTCCAGGCCAACGATCTCGTGCGCGATGTCGCCTTTTTGCACAACAACTCGATGTTTGCGGCCGCGCAGAAGAAGTTCGTGTACATCTACGATAGCACGGGTGCCGAAGCCCACTGCCTGCGCACGATCCCAGAACCACGCAAGATGGAGTTCCTGCCATACCACTTCCTGCTGTCGACAATCAGTGGCAACGGCTTCCTGAGCTACCACGACGTCACGACAGGTAACGAGGTCGCTGGCCACCGCACGAAGCTTGGTGTGTGTGACGCCATGGCGCTCAACCCATGGAACGCCGTCGTGAACCTCGGCCACGCGAACGGCCTTGTGACGCTTTGGACGCCTAACATGCACGAAGCTGTCGTGAAGATGCAGTGCCACAAGGGACCAAGTAAGTTGCCTTTGTCTCTCGTTGAGGTTACCTACGAGCCGTTTGATTCTAACTTCGTGCTCGTTTATCTACTTGAACAGTTCGATCCATGGCGGTTGACAACAGCGGCAAGTACCTCGTGACCGCTGGTGCCGATCGCAAGGTGAAGGTCTTTGATCTGCGCAAGTACCAGGAGCTGAACGAGTACTACCTGCACTCGGCAGCCAACGCCATGAGTGTGAGTCAGCGTGGCCTCGTCGCTGTCGGCTTCGGACCAAATGTCCACGTGTTGAAGAACCCATTCACATCTGAAGCGCCATCGCCGTACATGACGCACATGATCCCTGGCTCGCAGGTCAGCTCGCTTGCCTTCCAGCCATTCGAGGATGTGCTCAGCATCGGCCACTCGACGGGCCTCAGCAACATCGTCATTCCAGGCGCTGGTGAGCCCAACTTCGATACCTTTGAGGCCAACCCGTACGAGAACGCGAAGCAGCGTGGCGAGACCGAGGTGCGCTCGCTGCTGGAGAAGCTGCGTCCGGAGATGATCACGCTGGACCCACGTGCGATTGGCCGTGTCGATCTGGACCCTGCCACCGAGCAGCTCACCAAGATCCAGCAGATGGAGAAGGCAAACGGCAAGCCACTCATCACCAAGAAGAAGATGCGTGGTCGCAACCGTCCGTCGAGACGTCTTCGCAAGAAGCAACAGAACGTCGTGGACCTGCAGAAGGAGAAGTACAAGGACTTGCTGGAAAACAACAAGAAGCGCGAGGAGCGTCGCCAGCAAGAAGCCGAGTGGGAAGCCAAGGCGCAGAGCGCACCGACGGCGCTGAACCGATTCTTCAAGAAATAATGCGAGCACCCCATACAATAGAATACACCCCAGTCCACTTGAATGCCGTTTCGAACGGACGCTGTTCTGTTGTTTTTCGTTCGAATTGTTCAGCTAGAGCGGGTGAGAAGATAGAGGTCGTCTACGCCAAGTAGCGGTACGTGTTGGCCTGGTCTGGGTCGCGCTCCAAGTATTCACGATCAATCAACGCCTCAATGCGACGCTTGATCACCTTCAAGTTGGGCTTGAAAAAGGCAAGCTGCGCCAGAACCTCCGAGATGAGCTGCTGGTGCTGGAGGGTCTTTCGGGCCTTCATGATTCGCACGATCGCTGCCTCGATGGCGATACTACGGTCCTCCTCGACGGTCTTCTGGCTGTGGCTCTCCTCCAGCGACGCCATCGGGATACGAATCTTGCGCATTGGCGAGGCGAACGTCCTATTGACCTCGAAGTTGTCCGTCGTCGCGATCGACTTGCCAGGCGGAAGCTTGTTCAGGATCTTGAACTTGCCACACGATAGCGAGTGCATGATACGCTTGACCACATCCACCGAGAGGTTCAATGCTTCCCGAACCGACTCAAACGAAAGCTGGCCTTCGACGTCGTTGAAGACGAGCAGAGCGACAGCCTGGAGCGTCGTGATCTGGATATCGTACCACTTCTTCTTCGGGAAGTTGGCACGGATCTGTTCGTCCACAAAATCAACGTTAGGTCTCAGTTCCGCCTCAAGCCATGTCGCCATTCTGCAATACATACCGTCGCGTTACCAAGCGAGTGGACCCATTGCAAACGACGGTGGCTCGTCTTCGAGTCGTAGTAGACCTTGAACAAGTTCATGCACTTGACCATCTGCGGCGGCATCGTGATCTCGAGCACCTTGTAAGATGGCCAGTAGCCCGTCGTCAGCACCTGCACGCTGAACTCCAGGTTGCCACCCACGGCAACCGCTGACTCCTGGTCACGCTGCTTCTTGAGGAAACCCTCGAACTCCTGGTGGTGGTCGCTACCGATGGCCAGGTCGTTCATCATACCTTCCATCTTCCCCGTGAACTGAGCACCACAGCGCAGCTTGAGCTTTCCGATCATGAGCACCTCCGCATCCGCCGAGGCCGAACGCTGGTTCAGCAAACGCTTGGCGAGCTGGTTACGGTAAATCTCCGCGAATAAGTCCTTGTCCGTCAGGTACGAGAACACGAACACGACCTTCTCCAGGTAGTCTTCCACCTGCTCGTCGCTGAGCTTCTCACCGCCAGTCTTCAGGATGCGGTCACAGAACGTGCTCATCAGCTTGGCCGAGCTGTCTGGACCGACATCCTTGTTGACAAACTCGACAAACGCCTCCTTGAGCGCCTTCTGGAACAACGAGTTACCCTGGAACTGTTCGTTCACGACGCTGCGGAACTTGTCGTGGATGCTTAAGATGCTCTTGATGTACTCCGGGTCCGACGCGGCATCCTTGATGTTTCCCTCCGCGACAGCGTTCGCGCGCTTCTCCACGATGTCGTTACCAACAGCTGTGATGTGCTTCTGCACAAGATCGGCGATCGGCTCCAAGCCGTTCTTGATGCGCTGGAAGAGGCGGTACATACGCGCCAGATCCTCGAGCTTGTCATTGCGCAGCAGCGCGATCACACCGGAGTTCTCGCGCTCGATCAGCTCCTTCTCCGTGACCTTGAGCAGCACGTCTTCGAGCACCTTGCCGAGCTTTGGGTCCGTGATCTTATTGAGGTAGCGCTCCACGCGACTGCGCTCACTCTGCAGCGCCTCCTCGACCTTCTGCAAGTACACCGGCGTCGAGTCTTCGCTGAGCCAGACCTTGGACTTGGCGCTGTAGTACTGGCGGCTCTGCTGCAGCAGCTGCGACTCAAAGTCGCTCTGGTACACGTCGAGCGTCTTCATGCCCATGACCTCGTAGATTTCGATACAGTTGCGCACGAGAGTCGTGTCGATGATCTCTCCGTTGCGCTCCTTCTCGATGAGCTCAAGCACCGCCCACTTGAGGCGGTGCTTGATCTTCTGGAACACGACGCGGTCAAAGCTCTGGAGACCGGCTTCTTCGAGCGTCGGCAGCGAGTGGTGCTTGACGTAGTAGCGGTCCAAGTACATAAAGAAGCGCGACATCCACTTGTTCATGAGCTTGTGGTTCTGCCAGCGCTTGACCAGCTCGGCTAGAAACAGCTCGTCATGGGCCTTCTCGAGGCTCGGCAGCACCTGGTTCTCCAGGTACGAGTCAAACGTGGAGCCGTGGCGCTCGTAGAGCTGCTGCGAGTAGTTGTACGGCGCGCGCTGCGTGCACATGTTGTAGCACGTTGTGTAGATCGGCATGAACGAGTTGGGCGGGAACGGCGACGCCGTGACCTTGTCAAAGCCCTTCTCCAAAATGTCCAGCAGCACGTCGATGGCCTTCGGCTTGATCTCCACGTCCCATCCTTCCTCCAGCGAGATCATGGACTTGCTCATGGTGGTGCTGACGATGTTTCTTCTTCTTCCTCGGAGGCTGCCGACTGATGCTTCAAGGCGAGGTGACTCTCACTCTCTGATGCTGGCGAGCGGCGGTGATTGATGCTCGCGGTTGATCGCTTCCTGTCGCTCCAGAGAAGATTGGATCAACTCAGAACGAAGGGGAGGGTCTGGCCAGTGGGTTGAAAAACACCAACCCACACAGTCCGCGGGTCGGACTGGAAAATGGGTTTACCTGTGATAAGAGATACCGTAGTGAGGCACTACAGTACAGTAACTGTTGGCTAGATATATGCTACAATGGAGGTGGTTAGTGCAATGGAGCGGGAGTTGGAGAAGCCTGTGAGAATGGGAACCTTCCAAAAACCGTGCAAATGGAGGGTTAGGGTAAATGTGGAACGCTCTAGCATTTATTTTGGGAGCAAATTGTGGGACGACTAGAGCAAATTGTGGGACGACTAGAGCGATCTTGATCGCCTGGTTTAGTTGTGTGGAAAGCATTCGCGAGCCTAAACCCAAATCGCAAAAATAGGGAGACGAAAAATGAGTCTGAGCAAATTCGCGAGCATATAAACAAACCCTAACCTCATATTTGCGATTTCCCAAATTTGCGTTTGTGAGGTTTTTGGAAGGCTTCCAATGGATACTTGTGTGCATTTGATATTGGAGGTTTTCGGCCACCCGACGTTTGAAATTCCAACAAAATCGCGAGCACGGAAACATGGCGGAGCGGCATTTGGAGCGAGATGGTGAAGGCGACGGCGACGGCCGCGGTCGTAAGGAGAGCATGACGCGGCAGGGAAGCGCCTCGCCCAGAGGATCTGAGAGATCGAGTCGCGGTGAGCACGCCCAGGCGTCTCCCGTCGCGAACGGACCCCGCAGTGACGCGCCACAGACGTTTGCCGGGCCGTTCACGATCGGCCGCAGTCGGCGATGTGAGTTCGTGATTCCGACGTCGGACGACACGCGTACGATCAGCAAGGTCCACGCGAGGGTGTTCTCCGTGCCTGTGGATGTAGACGCCGAATCGCGGTCTTGGCGGGTCAAATGGGTCGTCCAGGATCTCAATACGCTCAACGGCACCGCGATTAATGGCATGGATTTGCTGCCCGGCGGCTCTTTTGAGCTCCACGACGGCGACGAGATCCTGCTCTCGTCGACGATGCGGAACGGCCTGCGGCTTGGTGTCCAGATTCGCGAGGGCGACTCGACGCGAATCACAGTGAAGCGCTATGGATGGGGAAGCCGGCGCCAGTCGACTAGTGGATCAGTGGAAGGCACACCGTTGCTGGTGTGGCGTGGCCACGGCAGAGGCGCCACGCCTCCTCTTCCTGCCCAGCCACAGCCAGAACGACCACCTCCATCCGCCCTTGCCAAGCGACCGCGATCAACAGAAGACCGTGCACATGCGAATGGCGCCCAAGGGAAGCGAGCATCCCACGATAGCAAACGCCGTTGTCCGAACGACGACTCCGAAAACTCCAACGACACGGAGCGGTTCATGGTGTGCTCCGTGTGCTTGGACTACTTTGAGAGCTCGGCGACGCTCGCGTGCTCGCACACGTTCTGTGGCCACTGCATTAGCCACTGGTTCCGCACAAGCGCCACGTTGTCGTGTCCCGAGTGCCGCGCCGGCGTCAAGCTCATGCCCGTCCGGAACCGCGCTCTGGACGAGCTCGTCCACCACCTCGCAGGCGACAGCGACGCCTTCAAAGCTGCAGTCCAGAAACGAGCGACAGCTGAGCGAGAGAGTACTGCGGCTGCTTCGACTCAAGCCCGCGACCGCGGCTTCGATGTGCGCACGCATCCGTCGGTTTTCGGCTATTGGACGCCAGAGGACCAGCGGACTTTCAGCGAGTACAACGTCAAGCAGTTTGGTGATCGCCGCCTCGCTGTGTGCCGCCGCATTGGACTCACAGAGGCTGCGATCGATGGCGCCAGTGCCAATGAACTGCGACTGGCCGCGCAGAACTTGCTCATCGACCTCACGGGTCTCAATGCTTCCCATGAGGCCAACGACCGCATCAAGATCTACTTACATTACGGATGAACGTTTGGAGGTTACGCGAAGGTTGCTCGAAGGTCGCACCAACGCAAGGTTTTCGACGGAATTGAGCTGGTGAAATCGAAAAGCAACGGATCCAAAGCATCCACCAAGTAACATGGCGGCGCCGGCGCGACGAGTGTTCAAGCACAACGGTGCGGATGCGGCGCTAGTGTCACTGCATAGTAGTATGGCGTCGCACTGACTGTGGCCTTGGTGTCTGTGTGGGTGTAGACCAAGTGATCTACGAGTGGGAGCAGTCGCTCGAAGAGGTCAACATCTTCATCCGCCCGCCTCCTGGTCTGACGGCCAACCACATCGAGTGCGACATCACGGCGAACCACATCACGCTGGGACTGCGTGGCAGCAAGGACAAGTTCCTCAACGTGAGTTTGGATCGTTTGGCCTTTCAGATTGTGGACAAAATGAGCTGAAATGCGAATATTAGCATGGCCTCTCGAGTTCCGTGGTCGTTGGTGAGAGCTACTGGATGCTGGGTACGTATTGCTAGAATGAACCCTTTTTGATCTGTAAATTCTCATCCGCGGTACGATTTGCCGTCCATGTAGATGCTGGTGAGCTCAACATCAACCTCCAGAAGATGAAGAAGGGCCTCACGTGGCCAAGCGTCTTTGTCGGCCACGGCGAGGTACGGCACGACAATCAATCGCTCTATCTATTATTTACAGTCGTTATTGACACCGGTTGTGTTGCTGTGCAGCTCAATCCACTGGAGGCAGAGAAGACCAAGCAGCAGCTCATGCTGGAACGATTCCAGGAGGAGAACCCGGGCTTCGACTTTTCTCAGGCCGAGTTCAATGGATCGGCACCGGATCCGCGTACGTTCATGGGTGGAGTCAAATACACGTGATGCATGAACTAGCTTAGCTCTCGTTCCTCCTTCTCTATCTTCATTTTGGAGTGACTGTTCGTCGCGGCAATTTCCAGAACGGCCGTTTCAGCAACTGGGCCGAGTCGCGTGAATCGTCATTGATCAAGATGGACAAAAGCGGCTCCACGGTCTCAAATGCAGCGACCGGCAGCGCATCACGTGCTGTGCGGCAGGTCCGCAGTGGAGGCGACGGCCGAGACGGAGGAAGCGGACAGACAGGCAACGGGACTGGGGCCAACGCTGCAAGCAGCAACAGCTCCAATGCCGCAGGCAGCAAGCAAGCGGGTCGTGGCACCACGAACTCCAGCGGTGTGATCAAGTTCAAGACGACCTTCCGCAACACGATCTACGACACGATGCTGCGTCGCGGTTGGAAAGAGACGACCGAGAACGACTGGGACTTCTACTGGGCCGACCGCGAGTACATCTATGAGCTGCTGGACACAGTACACCTGGAGAACAACCAGCGCGTGAACCACTACCGCAACGGACGAGAGGTGCGCTTCTGCAGCCGAAGTACGGAAGTAGGGATTTGTAGATGATTCATCGTTCGTGTGCGATTAGCTGTGTCGAAAGGACCATCTGATCAAGAACCTCAAACGCGCCAAGCGGCAAATGGAGAAGAAGACCAAGTATGAAAGAGGCTGCTGAAAGTAGACGCTGCGGTGCAAACTGATGCTAGGGATGCAATTCTGTAGAGCTGGCGAAGAGGCCACAGCGTTGGAGCAGGAGCTCGGTGCTTACGACTTCTTCCCCGTGACCTACATCCTGCCGGCCGAGTACTCGATCTTTGTGGAAGAGTTCAAGCGAAACCAGGGCGTGTGGATCATGAAGCCCACGAGCAAGTAAGTTCTCTCCGCTGCATCGTGGGCAGCATCTCTTCAAACGCACTCACTTCCGTTCCGTGTTCCATAGAGCTCAGGGCAAAGGTATATTCCTCTTCACCAAACTCGGCCAGATCAGTGACTGGCGCACAGACTACCGCTGGCAGCCGCAGAACCAACAAGTAGAGACCTACGTCGTGCAGCGATACATCTCCAACCCTTATCTTGTGGGCGGGAAGAAGGTACGCATCATGGATGGCATTGGATAATCTGACATGCTAACGTTCCTGCTTGCGTTGGTCAGTTCGATCTACGTCTGTACGCCCTCGTACCGACCTTCTCACCGCTTGAGATCTACTTGTACCGCGGAGGCTTTGCCCGTTTCACCAACTCGCGCTACTCGAACAACCCAAGCGATATCGCCAACTCGTTCATCCATCTCACGAACGTCGCAATCCAGAAAACGTCCGAAAATTACAGCAAAGTGCACGGCGGCAAGTGGGATCTGAAGAACCTGAAGCTCCACATGATGGCCAAGCACGGCCCGCAGCGAGTGAACAAGCTCTTCTTTGAGATCCAGGCCGTGATCATCAAGTCGCTGGTCTGTGTGGAGAAAGTCATGCTCAACGACAAGCACTGTTTCCAGCTATTTGGCTACGATATCATGATCGACGAGAACCTCAAACCCTGGCTGCTGGAAGTCAACGCGTCACCATCGGTGAGATGGCACCTTGACTGGGTAGGGCGGTGGAAATACCCGTATTGACGTCTGCTGTATGTACTGTATGTGCGAATCCAGCTCTCAGCCAACACGTCGTCGGACTACGAGCTCAAATGCGGCATGCTCAACGACATGCTCGACATCATCGACCTCGAAAACAAGTACGTTGCGGTTGTACAAGGTATCGACCCCACCGAACCACTAACACTGTCGTCAATATCTAGCAAAAAAGGAGGCGAGGACCGCGTTGGCGGCTTCGATCTCGTGTACAAGGACGGCACAGTGCGCAAGCCCGAGCACTGCCAGTACACATCGTTCCTTGGAGCCGATTTCAAGAAAAAATCGCGAACAGCGGCATGATAGCGACAATGACACAGCTGTGCATCCATAACGTTTCAAGAACTAGGTTTGATACTCGCACAGAAAGTCCTTATCCACCTCCTATCATCTAGCAAAACCCTGGTGGCCTTGTTGCTTGCGCCGCAACAAGTGGTCGCCCTGCGTGTCCTTTGTGGTCTTCTTTGCCTCATTCGCCGCCACCAGGGCTGCAATATCGGCCATCGACGCACCAACACCGACACTCGCAGAAAGATCAACCGACTTTCTGGCGCCGAAGATGTTAATGGTGCGTGTGGCCAGCAGACGTCCTCGTCCAGGGGACTTGGGTGATGCTGGTGGTGACACAGCACTGGTCGAAGCAGCAGCAGCAGTGTAAGAAGCGCTGCCGGATCCAACTGGTACTTTGTAACCAAGATTGCTGCGCTTCAGGGCTGTGCGCATGGCGTCACCTTGCTGCCACATCTTGATCTGGATGCTCTCGAGATACTCTTGTTGTGGGCCGATGACGCTGCCGGGACGGCACAATCGCAGCCACCCGATGGCCTCTTTGGCACTGAAGCGATGGTGCTTCATCATATAGGCAGCGATACACGTACCCGTGCGTCCGAGCCCCGCCTTGCAATGCACTGCAACAGCCCCCGACGTCTGTTCACAGGTCTGGAGGAACTGGTTGAGAAGATACTCTGGGGGATTCGCGCCATCTGGATAGAACAGATCCACGTGAGCCACGCCGGCCTTAGTGAATCGCCTGGCATCGTACATGGCCTCGTTGAGCCGGACGACAACAGCGACGCCCCTCTTCTTGAAGTGCGGGATGTAGTGCTCAGGAGTGAGTGTGACGTAGCCATCCGGTGAGAGCGCGTACTCGTTCTGTGGACCCGCAAAGGCGATGAACTTGGGAGTGACCCACGTGAGATCGCCGTTCTCCACCTGCTCAAAATGGTGGTACTCGGTGAGGTCGAATGTGTGCGGGTCTACGTACTGGCTGCGTATGGCTCGGGAGATACCTTGCACGCAGTCAAGGATCGTAAGCTTGAAGTCACCCATGGAGCCGGGGCTCGCGTCGTGGAACGGCGGGAAGCTCATGAATGCAAACGGTGCGAAGGCTTCTTCGGGCGTCATGCCGTGGAAAAGCACCCCCCACGACGCGAGCAGACACACAGCGTTGGCGCGAAGCTGCGGGTCCGTGGACGAGTAGAAGTAGATCTGTTTGTTGGACTTGGCGGTGGCCGCGGCCATCTTGTTCATGACGAGGCAGAACTGGAACGTGCAGCCGAGATTATGCGGCCCAAAGTCGAGGTAAAAGTTATTGTACATGAGCTTGTTGTCGATGGAAAAGTAGATGATGCCGTCTTTCGGCGGTGGCTCGGTCGCACAGATCGTGTAGAAGACCGTGTCAGGCAGAAACTCGATCACTGGCGCCGTGGGGCGGCTCGAGCCTGGGAAGGCCTTGAACAAAGCGTTGATAGCCATTTCTTGGTGGACGGTTCAGCCTGGATAGTGAGATGGGAGAGTGGCAGGTGGCAGGTGCAGCAGAAAAGTCTTCGCTTGGGGCATCTGCTGGGGATAGCTGAGCTGCCCGCCCCACGGCTCCATGGATACGGCCTCACGCAGTCAAGTCGCGATATTTTGGAAGAAGATAAGATCCAAATGGCCATGCGATCGGATGAAAATAGATGAAGAGCTCTTCATGGAGCCAGTCAACTTCAACGTAGTCGAAAACCCTTATCCGAATAGTAGCCCGCTTCGATTTTTCTCGTTGTAGCTCAACCTGCTCACCCGAGCCTCCTCGACGGCGGTAGCGATTGCCCATTGCATCGTCACTCACCACTAGCGGCAGTGTGACCAGTATCCCTAGCTACTCAATTCTGTGATTCGATCTCAGCTGCACTGCGTAGGACATGACGTGTGCACTGAGTAGCCAAGCCAAGCTGGAGGAAAGCTCTTTTTAATTTTACTCTTCGATGCCTGAACTAGTCTTGCTCAAATCATTCAGGCTGTAGGGAGCTTGACTGGAGAATACGCTCGCTATCGGCGAGGCGAGGAAGGGCCATTACACTCTGGCGAAAATGTGCACGTGGAAGCACACGGAAGTTTTTTGTGGATATCCGTTCCTCCATGAGAAGAGCTGGATCTGGATGATCGGGATCATAATGATAAGTAGATACGCAGATTACGCACAGGAAGAGCGCGCAGGCGAGGCTGCGTCGCCACGACTCGAGATTAGATGCCGGCGGTGGACACCTCGTCGTCACTTTCGACAACACGCACCGACTTCGTCCGGGACGGAGGCTGCACTGGCGTTGAGCTGGCAGCTCCAGGGCCTGGCGACGATCGTGCAGGCGAGGACGTCACAGGCGATGCAGTAGCGGCGGGCTTCGTGGCACCGTGGCCAAACATCTTGACCTTGTTGGTCGCGAACGAGAAGAGCTTGGTCGTGGACGCGCCGAGCTTTTCGGAGATCTGCTTTTGAGCACTTCCCAATCGCAATCGACGGGCAGGGCCACGCACGACGTCCGTTTCGTGGACCAACACGATCTCCTGCTCACCATCCTTCATCGTGTGGAGCTTGACGCCGTATATCGCCTCGGCACCACGCACTTCCGTGACGATACCAGAGCCGAACTTGGTCGTGACTTCCATGCCGACGAGCGCCTTCGTGTAGTGGAGAATCGCTTCAGTGTTGAGGAACGCCGTGGCACCCCACACGAGCTGCACCTGCGCGCGGTGGTTATTCTGGTCCAGCGACACAATCGTACCAGCGCCGTACGCCGTCACGACGCACTGACCCTGGTAGTAGTAGTTGGACACGAACTGGTACGTCGAGGTCGAGAGGCCGGACGACGTGGTCACGATGGTCTTCAACGCCGTGTTCAGGCCCTTGGTAATCGCCGACGGCTCCTGCGCTGCGTGGTTCACTGGCTGAGCGGGAGCGACAGGCTTCGGCGGGGCGACAGCCTGGGTCTGACGGCGCACAGGCATCACACGGCGCAGGTCGCTGCGGTGAATGTTGACCTCGGCATCCACGCGGGCACCTCCATCCCCACCGACACGCACGCGGTAGCTCTGGCTCTTGGGGTCAAAGCTCACAACGCGGCCTTCGCCCGCCGGGGTCTCGACCCAGTCGTGGCGGATCGCAGGCACCGAGTAGTAGTCCTCGTCCGCGGGATTCAGGTACAGCGTCATTCGGGACATGTTCTGTAGGTTCACGATGAGGAACCCGTCGTCCGCGCGGGTCGTGACGATGGTGCCCAGACCGTAGCGCGTCCACACGGGCGTGCCCGGCGCGAACGGCGTTGTGAAGTCCGTCTCCGAGAAGTCGCTGACCGTGCGCGAGTGCTGCTTCTTGAGCGCCGACAGTCCACTCAGTGGGTTGCTGCTCCACAGCAGCTTGCCCGCCCGAGCGAACGACGACGCGACGCCCGGACGCATGGGCGTCGCGGTGTCCTTGTCCGAGGACGTGGCGCTCTCTGTCTCATTGTCGCTGTCGCTGTTGTTCTGGGAGTTCTTCTTGAGCGGGGCGCCGTCGCCGTGTGGCTCGACCTCTTCCTCGGGCGCCTCTTCCTTGGGCGTCGTCTGGCGCTTAAGCCCTGCCGCCTTCCATGGCATGGCAATGTCCATGTGCGGTCGGAAGTGCATGGCCATCATCGTGGTGGGCTAGCTGCTAATAGTAACTGGAGATGCGGGGTCGTGAGGGAGGTGGTGTCTTCAACTGGCGAAGAAGCGGCAATGGACGGAAGGAAGCGGCGCCAGCATTCCCGTGAGCTCCTCAATCAGCAGAGCTGGTCGAATCATTGCCCGAAGTGGTCCCTTTCTCTGGCAGTTGGCTGCGAACTTCCACTACCTGGCAGACAGGCCAGTCAGTTGGACGGAAGAACGCGCTAAAATCCGAACATTCACTAGAAATAGCGGAGAAAACGGGCGAAAAGACTGCGTTTTACGGAAAAGTGGCATCCAAAGATACCAGGGCGAGCCGTTTTTAGCGCTCCAACGAAAAAAATCAAGCGAGAATACAAATAAGGGATAGGGTTCGGCAATGTACAATCAGAAGGATGCCGTGAGCCCAGCCCAAGCCAAATCGCCAACACCGAAGAAGCCACACTGGCTGGCGGATCTGCCCACTTTATTGGCAAGTCCCACACAGGAACTGGAAATGGGTGGCAACCTAATGGACTTGTAGCAACATCGCATCAGCCATGCGAACGCGACAGCGCTCCTTCCCACGACAGGCCTGAAGAACTGACGTCCAGCACAGATGAAGTGGCAAAGAGGAAGGAGTCTGTACAGCATCGAGTCGGTCGACCGCAGAAGCTGGTCGCGTCGAGTAATGCTGCCCGTCAAGTTCTCAAGGCCCCATGCTGGTGCCACCAAAATCCAGAGTCCCCAGTCGCCACCACCAGCCTGGTGGTGGC
>JAADVL010000352.1:0-30567 GCA_023334995.1 Pythium sukuiense
CCCCCCCCCCCCCCCCCCCCCCCCCCCCCCCCCCCCCCCCCCCCCCCCCCCCCCCCCCCCCCCCCCCCCCCCCCCCCCCCCCCCCCCCCCCCCCCCCCCCCCCAGAATGTGGTTACCACGCTTGGGAAGCGATCGTTATCGCGAGGGAAGGCGACGTTGAATGCTCGGAGGATTGGCGGCCGAGCGTCGACTTGGAACGCGGCCGCAGTGGATAGATCGCTTTGGATTCTCGCTGGTTCCGATGCCGCTGCTACGCTTCAGCCTCCCACACAACCGCGGAGCCTGGAAGACGAAGAGCGCAGTGCCGCTTGTTTCTTACCAAGGCGAGAGAGGCGCAAAAGAACGCACCACCCAACACAACAAAAGTAATCACCACTTTAGTGCCCTGGTCTAAAGTCGAATGGTGGCACTGCCATGCACAAAACCCGGAATGAAAGAACGACCCAGCAGTTTCTTTTCCTGAAACTGAAAATGTGATTTTCCACCAATCACCACCGTTTTGTGATAAAGAATTTGTTCCAGAAAACTGTGTTCAGCCTCCCCACTCACAAAATGCCTGTCTTCGATGAAGAGCCGGTAGAACCGTGAGTCTCGTTCTGGTACGGTAGAGAGTGTGTCTTCTTGGGCATCCCGTGTTCTTGTCCTCGTGTATGTTCTCCAGGCGGAGCTTAACAAAAAACGCCAGCTGGTCTTGTTTCTTGGCGAACGAGGACGAGTTGAACGATCCAGTTTAGACTCCACACGTGTGGACCACATTAAATTATACGTTCGTACTAAGTACGAATCAGCTTTTGTATATGTACCGCTTCCGAAACTTGATGAGCTTCCAGAATCACGAGGCATCAATCAAACTAAAAGCTGATACACACGAACATGGCGACCCCATCGAGCAGCCCCCGCCACACCGATATGGGCGACGACCACGAAGAGCAGGAGGAGCAGACGCGCACAGCGGACGACTTCCCACGCTGTGTTGAGTGTGGCGGCCGCGGCCTCGGACTCGTGACGAACCCGCAGCGCTTATGTGCGCATTGCGCTCGGTGCGTGTTCGGACATCAATCAGTCGACTGATTCATGTAGAGGGTGCTGACAAGTGATTGATGTTGATGAAAGTCTCACCAAGGCATTCTTCGACCCGGACCAGTGCAAGTACTGCCGTGATGAGGGCTTTGTGGACATCACGCCGCATGCCGACGGTGGAGTGCTGAAGAAAATCATCAAAGAGGGCCCGCCATCCACCAAGGCCATCGAGGAGGGATGTCCGACTTTCGGTATGTGATTCAAGCATCAAAGAGAGATTATTGATGGAAGTTGGTAATGATTGATTTGTGGAACTGTATGAAATGACAGTCCAGTACATCGGTCGCCTTGAGGACGGCTCCATCTTCGACACGAGGCAAGCCCAAGCTCTCTGATTGTTGGAGGTCCAATTGGTTACTAGGAATCATCGAAGCTGACGTTTGGTTGATTGACTTTGCAGCCGAGACATTGTGGATGGCAAGCACGTGGGCGGCACGGACGACCCCTTCGAGTTCATGCTCGGACGCGGTACGACCTTTGACTTGGAATTTGTATGATGCCGAGAATCGGATACTGACTTTTGGGTACGATGACAACCACAGAGAAGGTGATCAAGGGCTGGGACATCGGCGTCGCGACCATGAACGTCGGCGAGATCGCTCGCTTCATCATTAAGCCAGAGTACGCGTACGGCTCCAAGGGCTTCGCGCCCAAGGTTGAGCCAGATGAAACGCTCGACTTTGAGATTGAGCTGCTCCGCTTCAAGGTATTTTACGACCGTATCTTGCATTGTGGTTTGTGTGGTGGTAGTGATGCTGATGAGCGGGCTTTGCAGGAACCACTCCCACGCTTCCCGTCGCAAGCGGAGCTGGCGGAGACTCGTCGTAAGCAGGCCGAGGAAGACCGCAAGTTGCTGGAGGAAAACCCGCCGCCGACCATCGGTAGATCTCATCTGGCTCACTCTGTTCATTCCTAGCGGCTCTGCTGATCCACGCGCTCCTGGGCTATAGATGAACGCATCGCCGAGGCCTTGAAGGAGAAAGAACAGGGAAATGAGTGCGTCGCGAAGCAGGAGTACGGCAACGCCCAGAAACACTACGACGCGGGCTTTGTCAACATCTTCTTCGGCAAGGACGAGTGGGAGCACTTGGTCTCCCAGCCAGACAAGGACAAGGTCAACGCTGTCAAGGTACGCACACCAAACACACCGTGTGTGGTTTCACCCATAGTGCGAGGCGCAGTCTGATCGTGGTTGCTTCGCTTCGTCTCAGCTCGTGCTCTACCTCAACCGTGCACTGTGCAAGATCAAGCTCAACAAGATCGACGACGCGCAGTGGGATTGCGACCAGGTATTCATGCCTTTATTATTGAAAGTGCTCCTATCAGTGGTACTCATGATCTGTGGTGTTATCGCTGTAGGCCATTCTACTGGACGCCAAAAGCAGCAAGGGCCACTTCCGTCGTGGTCTCGTGTACATCGAGAAGCTCAAGGGCGAGCTGGAGAAAGAAAAGAAGGGCGAGTTCTGGATCCTGGACAAGGGCTTTGAGTTCTCCAAGGAGGCCGAGAAGAGTCTCGACAAGGCGTCGGAGCTGATGGGCTCCAAGGACGCCAAGATGCTACTGGCGTACAAGGACCTGCGACGAAACCACGAGATACTGGCCAAGTACGCAGCCAAGTACAAGGAGGACGAGAAGAAGCTGTACAAGGAGAAGATCTTTGACCGTCTCGAGGCCAAGAACAAGATGCTGCAAGCCAAGGAGCAGAAGAAGCAGCAGGAGGAGGAGTTCGATGATATGCCCGCGTTGGAGTAGGAGTATGCTTTGTGGAAGTGAGACCGCCACGCTCGTACGACGTGAAGATGAGTCAAGAGAGAGTCAATGATGGTAATACCTGAGTTGCTAGATTTTTTATACTATTCATCCCACGAAAGAGGCTACGATCGTTTGCTTATACTGGGAACTGCACGATCACGCGACTACTGGCGAGCGACTTACTTGACTAGTCCTCGTCCGACTCGACATCACCGTAACGCCACAGAGCAATACGCTTCTTTTTCGCGACTGTCTGGGCAGCGAGAAGTCCGTCGACCACCGACTTTTGATGCGCGGCCGCCTTGACAATCGACTTGCGGTCCGTTCGTAGAACACCAGCTTCCAGCAGCATCTCGGCGACGTTCTTGTTGTTTTTGAAAAGCGAGACCTTCGGACGGTTCTGCTCGTCGTAGCCGTGGATGCGAGCACTCAGCGTGTGGCCCCATGCAGTCTCGGCAATCAACTGGCCGGCTTCGTGGCCGAACTCGTCCGTCGCTGGCTGGTGCTTGATGAAACCCAACACGACTTCCTTCGCCTGTGGTGGGAACTGGATCAGCGTCGCGTCAAGCGGGCGCAGGCGGTTGGCTGGCAGCGTCGCGACGTTTCCGTAGTCGAAGAAACGAGCACGCACGGAGCCGTCAGCGTTGACATACTCAATACGGGCACGGTTCCACACAGGGCCGTTGCCGTCATCGAAGAGACCAGCACACACGCCATTACGGCGCACCTCGAAGGCCTTGCCCTGGGTGCCGTGAGTGCGCGTGAACTCCTTCATCTTCTCCTCCACGGTAGCACAGGTGCGGTCGGCGACGTTCTGGATGAACAGTGTCGTGGCATCCACGATCTCCGAAACCTTGACCATCGGCATCACTTCGTCTGCCGACGCGTTCTGCGTAGCCTGCTTGGCCTTGGCAGCCACGGCCTGGGCGTCGTACGTCTTCCAGTAGTTCTTCTTGGCCTGCTTGGCGGCTTCCTCAGCGCGCTGCAGCTGGGCAGCCGTGCTGGTACGCTCGACTGAGAACGCATCGACCCAGGCAAGACCCTCACCAAGCAAGTGACAGCCAAAGTTGCTCTTCTCATCCTTGGTGCCGCCGAGGTACAGAGGACCAAAGGCGTTGCCGCCACGGTCCATGTCCTCGATCTCGATGGTCACATTGCGCTGCATGATGCTGCGCTTCGTGTACAGCTTCGACTCCTCACCAAAAGGCTCCGCTGGGTTGGCGATGACACCGGCACCGCCGTAGCGGTTTGGCTGTGGGCACTTGATGCCTGCCACGACGAAGTTGACCATACAATTCTCCTTGGGGACAAACAGCTTCACACGGGTGCCCGAGTACACGTACTCGACGACCGCGCGGATCGTCTTCTCACGCGTCAAGAACGGCAAGTACTGCTTGGCCTTGGTCGAGTCGAAGCACAGATCCGTAAAGCGCTGCTCCTGTGGTGGCTCCTTGCCCGAGAACAGCCCCTTCTTCTGGGACTGGGCCTTGGTCTCGGCACTGAGCAGGTCATCGTAGTACTCGGACTTGGGCTCATCAGGACGGTGACGGACAACCTCAGCAAGGCCGGCGGCAACAAGCTCAGCCGCGAGGTTGATGCCCTTGGCAGCCACCACCGCGGCCTCACCACCCTCAGCGACCTTCTTCTTCGTGTTGTTCGACTCGTAGAACAGACTGGCAAACGTCATGAGACCGGCAGCCTCACCAAGCGTTGGGTTCGCCTTCTCGTACTCAACTTCGACACGTACGCTCTTGCCAATCGACTTCTGACGCAACAGCTCCTTGGACTCGACCGACCACGGCGCGTTTGGCTCGATGCGACGTGCGTTGCCGAGGCGAGGAGCACGCAGCGACGACAGGTAGACGCGCTTCTCCTCGTTCTTCTCCGGCACATACACGACCACGCAATCACCGCTGATCACTTCGATCACGGAGCCACGGAAGTGCTTGGCACTGGTGAGCACTGGCGCCTGGTAGTCCTTCCAAACGCGCAGGTTCGCGGCCTTGGCCTCCTTCTCAGCCGCACGCAGCAGCGTACGCGTCGAGTCGCTCACGAACACGGCGCTCCAGTCGGCCATTTTGGCGAGGCCGGTCCTCAGCAGCTCGGCGCTGATGTTCTTGCCCGAGCTGTGGATCACGCTGCCGTACAGGTTACCGTACTTGTCCACGCCCTCAAGCTTGAGCTCCACATCGCGGTGCAGCAGACGCGTCTCTGTGAAAAACTTGGCCTCGCGTGCGTGTGGCTGTGGGCCGTCGGCTCCGTCCGGGCCGGCGCCAGGCGCATTCGTACGCGGCGCCTGGACACCCGCCAGGCCAAAGTTGATGATCTGCATGGACGGCACCAGCACCGCACGCATGGAGGATCCGTTCTGGACAGACTCGATCACCGCCGACACGAGCTTGCCCTTGTGCTCCGCGAGCAGGTCGTTGCCGTCGACTTGGCCCCACTTGATCGTGGCGTGGGCGAGCTCCTCCGTGTCCTTGTACATGCCCTTCTTGTCGTTAATCGCGTTCTGCTCGACCGCGATCATCTTCTCCAGATCAGGCGACGCGCCGTCGCGCGACTGGTCTAGGCCCTTGACCTTCGCCCAGCCTTCACGCGCCACGACCACGCAGACGTTCTCCTCGACGCCGCGCGCATTCGCCGGCAGCCAGACAGAGCCGAAGTCGCGGTTGATCGCGCCGACGCGGTACTCGACCTTGAAGCGCACCTGCTTGCCGATCGTGAGCTTGCGTAAGAACTCGCGCGAGGCCCACGCGAACGGCTCGTTGGCGCCGTCAGGGCCACGCGAGATGCGAGGAGCCTGCAGTGACGCCAGCGTGAGCATGAGCTCAGGTGGCGGGCCGTTGGTGGCGGCGCCCACGAGCACGAGCGTGTCACCCGAGAGCACGGCCTTGACAGTCGCACGTCCAGACGCCATCGAGATGGAGGGTGGATGGATGGAGGAAGGGAGAGGGAGAGAGGGAGGGGGATGCCGCACGCGCGTGGGGACTTGGATGTGGAATGTGTGACACGGGCGAAACGCGATCTTCACGGCCCGTGAATCACGGGCATGACCGGGAGAGGGCCACGTGACAATTCATTTGGAAATGAATTGCACCGGTCAAAGTGAAGAGGTATTTTGAATTGAGGGTGTGAATTGCAGACAGATGTTGAAGCAACATATGCCTCACCATTGGTTGAAAGTAATCACAGAGTCCATTGATTGGTTGATATTATTTATGGTGATAGTATGGTGTTTGTATGTCGTCGTAATGTTGCGCGGGAGAAAAGATATGGAGTGCTCCAACGACGGCCATCGGATCCACAGCACGACAACGCGAGCAGAAGCGAGCGACCGCCATGGCGATGCGCGCAGTGAACGCCGGCAACATGGAGAGCGCGCCCATGCATAGCGACAGCAAGGCCTCCTACGGCAGCATCTCGCTCGTCAAGCGCATGCAGCAGCAGCTACACTCGCCCAAGGGCAGCCGCGTCCCGCAGGCCGGCAACCTCTTCGGTACGTGGGCTCTTTGGAGAGTTTTTGACTGCGAATGGAGGCGCTAACGGGGTTTCTGACGGGATACAGAGCCGGAGAGCGCGTCGTTGACCACGGACCTGTCGTTTCTACGTGGTGGCAAGGAGTTCCGCAGTCGCGACCGCATCAGTCGGTGCGTGGAGAGTCTGCGCGATGGACGTCCTGGACTGGGATATTGACGTTGTTGCGCTTATGTGTGTAGATTCCTGGACCACAGCTCGTTTGGTGTTGTGCTGGACGTCGTGCTCGCGATTCTGTCGCTGCTCTTCGTGGGCTCCTACATCCTGGTCACCTACACACCGGCTACCATTGTGCGTCCCACCTTGAATGTGCCGCCTTTCTACCCGAAATCTGATGGATGTTTTGTATGGAAAATAGCTTCCAGCGTGGCTCTGGGGTGTCGAACTGCTGTGCGCGGCGTTCTTTGGCCTCGATTTCCTCTTCCGAGGCATCTACCTATCGAACCACCGCCTGGACTACGTGCTCTCGCTGGCCGGACTCATCAACCTCATCGTCGTTCTACCGGTGCTTCCCACTTCCCTGTTCCACCCTGACCGGTGAGCTCTTCTATACCTCCATGAACTGTGTAGTGTACAGCTTCTAACTCCTCGTGGATGACTCAGGACGTTCTGGTACGATGCCAATTACTGGCGCTTCGTGTACCCATTTCGCTTCATCAAGTGCTACCTCGAGTGCAAGGCCGTGCTCAGTCGCTGCCACGCGTACATGACACCCGTCCGCCAGTTTGCGACCCTGTGCTACATCCAGATTGTGCTCATCATCGCCGGTGCCGCTGGTATCATCCAAATCGCTGAGACCTCGGACGGAGAAGCCGGTTCCACCAAGAGCGACACGAGTGTGGGCGACTGGACATTCTTCAACTCGTTCTTCAACTCCGTGCTCGTGTTTGTCACGATTCAGACGCCTCCAGCGGACAACGTACTCGCCAAGGTGTTTGTGGGCGTGCTGGTGATCGTGCTCATCCTGATTGTGCCGTACCAAATCTCCAAAGTGCTGGACCTGTCCAAGTCCTTCACGGAGTACGAACTCTCAAGCTTCAAGCCATCACGAAGCGCCAAGCACATCATTCTCTGTGGTGACCTCACACCGTCTCGCATTGACCACTTCTTCCACGAAGTGTTCCATGACGACCACGACGTCGTGGATATCAACGTCGTTGTGCTTAGCGACGAGGAGCCGTCGACAGCGATGATCTCGCTGCTCATGGATCCGTTCTTTGAGAAGCGCACAAGCTTTATCCAGGGCTCGATCCTTGACGTCGAAGACGCGGAGCGAGCTGCTGTCGGAGGTGCCGACGCCATTTTCATTCTCTCAAGACGCTGCGAGCAGGAAGACCACATGGTGAGCGACCACCGCACGCTGATGCGCGTGATGGCAGCCAAGCGACTCGCGCCGACTGCACGTGTGTTTGCGCAGATGCATTTGTCAAGCAACCGACACTTGCTCGAAGATCTCGACGTCAAGAACGCACTGTACTTTTCTGAGGTGATGCACTCGCTGCTGGGCCAGAACTGTGTGTGTCCAGGGTTCTCCACGCTCATCTACAACCTCACGTCGACGTCAAATGACGAAGGCAGCGGGGACCGCGACGTCTGGGAGCGAAAGTACCTGCGCAGCGCCAGCCATGAGCTGTACTCTGTGGATCTGCCGCCGGGAGGTGTGATCTTCGGCAAGTCGTTTTCCGAAGTCGCCTCACTCGTGTACGCGAACTGCAAGGGCGTGATTCTGTTCGCTGTCCAGTCGAACGCACTGGGTACGCACGGAAAAATACTGTTGAACCCAGGCGACACGTACGTGTGCTCAGGCGATGAAACAGCGTTTGTGATCGCGAAGAATCGACGCGAAGCCGACCAAGTCACGGCCATGACGCACTGCGAGATGGCAAGTGAATGGCTCTCGCAGCGTGGAATCAACCCGTCGCTTACGAAGAGCGGTAGCACTGTCAACTCGAAGAGTGGTGGGAACACGTCTGCTGCGAACGCGCGGCGGAAGTCGAAGACTATCGACTGGAAGGCGACAGTTGAGGCACTGATCAGACCTGTGGAGACCATCGGCGAGGACGAAGAGCCGGGTCGTGAGAAGCTCCGTCGCGCCACTGGTTTCACCCATAATTTGCTGACCTCCACACAACGTGCGACAGTGGACGACCTCGTGATCAACGACCTGTCGGATCTGTCGCTGTCGCTCGCCCACATCGTCGTGTGTGTAGTGTCTGCGAATGCCTTCCCGCACCATCTCGAGTACATGATCGGCCCTCTGCGTGTGAAGGCACTGCGTCGCCACCGACCGATCATCGTGGTGACCTCGTCCCTGCCGGACGAAGATCAGTTCGAGACCTTCCGCCACTTTAAACACGTCTACTTTGTCAAGGGTAACCCTTTCCAACAGCGTACCCTGCGTCGCGCCTGCATTGACTCGGCCCACAAGATCGTCATCATGAGCGACGAAGGCGACATTGCCGAGTCGGGATCGTCGGAGCTCTTGGCGGACGCGTCGTGTGTCGCTCTCCACAAGACGATGGCGACCATGATCGGGCCGGTTCGGGCACCACGGATCGTCACGGAGCTCGTGAACCGAGCCAATGTCCACTTCATCACCCAGAACCTCATGCAGAGTGAGTGGTTCCACCCGGGAATGGCCGAGGAACACCACGAACACGAGGACGAGTCCAAGTTAGTCCACTCGGACGACCCCGAAGCAGGCTCTCTGACAGCCAGTTGCCCTGAGCACAAGTACCGAGCGCCTCCTGACATGTCAGCGATGTCGTTCTCGCGCGACTTCTTCGTGTCACCAGGTTTCGCCTCTGGTCTCACGTACAGCACGTCCCTGTGCGACAGTCTGATGATCAACCAGTATTTCAACCCGATGATCAAGGATATTCTACGCGAGTTCATCTTCGCGTCCTGGAAAGACGTAAGTGGCGATGCCTTTCGCTAGCTGTCTTGGTGGCACTCTGACCCTTGTTACTCTGTATATAGGATGACTACATGACGATGCCAGTGACGCCTCCGTCGAATTTCGACGTGAACACGCCGACGTCAGGCGTGTCGTCCGTGTTCTCCCCTACCCAGGGAGTCCAGCGTAGCTCGCTCTTCGCTGTCGAAGTGCCGCTCGATTTCGTTGGCAAGACGTTCGAGTACGTGTTCCACTACCTGCTCTCGTCGGACGACATGCTTGCGATCGGCTTGTACCGATGCCGTCCAGACCGTGCGCTCCACAATGGCCAGGCACGAGTGGAACTCAAGGAGGAGGAGCGCAGCGTGCCCTTCGGGTACGTGTACGTGAACCCGTTCCCACAAGATCTACTCACCGGCAACGATCTGCTCTACGTGCTCTCACGAAAGCAGCCATACTGGGCGTAGGCCAGAGAGAGACAAAGAGACAGAATCCTCATAAAAAGCACGGTGTATGGTGAATATCGCCTAGTCTTCTAACAGGGATCGCTGGTGACTCAGGTTGCCACCGAATCGTCTTCCGACCCATCAGGGATGCGCTCGAAGTCGTCTTCATCGACTGCTACGGCGATTGGCTCCGCCACTTCTTCCTCCAGTGCCACGACGACCTCTTCTTCTTCTACGGCATCGCTGTCGGTGGCAAAGAGCTTCTCGCGGAGCTTGGCTTCGATCTCGTTGGCGATATCCGGGTTGGCTTCGAGGAACACCTTGGCCTTGGCCTTGCCCTGTGCAATTGGCTCTGCAGAACACATCACGATGAGGTCCTCAACGAGAGCTTGATCCTCCAGGATAGCTCATGGTCCACGTACCATCACGCCCGACGATCGCGTACCACGCGCCAGAGCGCTTCAGTAGCCCTTCCTGGACGCCCAGATCAATCTACAGCAGCCACGGACCCATGAGACCCACTGTGTCACTAGCAATCACAGTGGAAAACGTACCAGCTCGGAGTATTTGTCGATGCCGTGGCCAAACATCATGTCGAAATGAGCGGTCTTGAACGGCGACGCAAGCTTGTTCTTGGCGACCTTGACCACAATCTCGTTGCCGACGATCTTGTCGCCTTCTTTAATCGCCGCCTTTCGTCGGATATCCAGTCGCACGGACGCGTAATAGCGCAATGCCGTGCCGCCGGACGTGACTTCCGGAGACCCAAACAGAATGCCGACTTTCTGGCGGATCTGGTTCAAAAAGATCAGCATGCAGTTGGACTTGGACAGCGAGCCCGTGAGTTTGCGCAGCGCCTGGCTCATCAGCCGCGCCTGGAGAGCGATCTGTTGGTCGCCCATCTCTCCTTCAAGCTCTGCTCGCGGCACGAGCGCAGCGACACTGTCGATGACCACGACATCCACGGCACCTGAGCGGATCAGCGTGTCGGCGATCTCCAGCGCCTGCTCGGCCGAGTCGGGCTGCGAGATGTACAGGTCGTCGATGTTCACGCCGAGCTGCTTGGCGTAGTGGGCGTCGATAGCGTGCTCCGCGTCGATGAACGCACACACACCGGCGTCTTTCTGGGCCTGCGCGATGCAGCTCAGCGCCAGCGTCGTCTTTCCGGAGCTCTCCGGACCGTAGATCTCCACCACGCGGCTACACAAACGCCATATCAGCCTCCAGTCAAGCAGCCTTATAGCCGTTCACCCAATGCATGTAGCGTACCCCTTTGGCAGACCACCGACACCGAGTGCCAGGTCCAGAGACAGCGATCCGGACGAGATGACCTCGACGCGGTCGGCGATCTTGGTCGAGCCCAGCTGCATGACGGAGCCCTTGCCGAACGCACTTTCGATCTGGCGGATCGCCATGGCCAGCGCCGCGCCCCTGTCTACAGCCACAGAGCCTCCATCAGCCCCTAAATGGCCATTAAAGCCTCCATTTTTAATGGGAATACGCACCTCCTCCACTGGCGACGCCGGTGCCTTTGCCCGACGTTTTCTTGCCTCGCACGACCATGGGCGGCTGCATTACACCAAGAGATGCAGCCGCGTGCTTGAGCACACGGCTACGCAAGGCAGAGCCGCAGCAGCGGTGCAGTGGAGTCGTCACGCGCCACATATTCGAGTGGGGATCTGGAGTCACCGGGTGTAGCTTTTCGCTCCACCAAGGTCAACTTGGCAGTCATTCCTGGCGGGAGATACTCGTTTGGAAGGTTGCACGAAGGTCGTACGAACTTACTGTGATTGCTCCGAATAGAAGATCGAAAGTGTCAATCCTTCTTCAAGCCCGAAGAGCTCAATTAACCAGAAGACAAGATATGCGGCGTACGATGGCGCTGACCACGGCGCTGTACGTAGCACTGGCTGTGCTGCTGCCTACACAGAGTCATGCGGCGTGTGTCATGACCCAGAAGTGCGTGAACCCGGGGAATGTTCCGGACTACGACAAGTGCATGCCTGAGGCGGACCCGACGCCAGTGGAGCCGCAGCCCATGAGAGGCGACGGCTGGGCCAATGGTGCGCTTCTCCAGCCTCTATACAAGCACTGTGGGGTAGCTGATGGGATGTGTGCCGTGTTTGTTGTCAACAGTGACGGGCGGCGGTGCCTGTGTGAAGGATGGGGACTGTGGCAAGCGGGGTACGTGCGTGAAGGACAAGTGCGTGTGCCAGAAAGACGGCATGACGGCGGGCGCGCACTGCGACGAGTTCTCGATCCAGTGTCCCGAGTACAAGGACGCTGCGTGCTGCACGTGGCAGCAGAACCAAGGCGTGGCCGAGAACTTCAAGCTCATCTCCGCCGTGTTTGGCTCGGTCAGCGGCGGCTGTGACGCGTGTGCTGTCAACCTCATGCACTTGTGGTGTGGACTCGTGTGTTCGCCTCGCCAATCAGAGTTCATGAAGATGCACTCGGCGTATCCGAGTACCAACTACAGACCGGATCCCATGACGGGGGAGGACCGCGTGAAGGTGTTGGAGCTGGACGTGACGCTGGGCAAACCATTCACCTGCTCGCTGTTTGATTCCTGCAAGAGCACGTCAATCGCGTCGGTCTCTGAGGCCATGAAGTCGTCGCTAGGCTTTCTCAACTACCAGGCACAGACAGGAGCTATCGGCCACGGCGAGTACATGTTCCTGCACTTCAACTCGACCTCAAATGCCACAGCGTTCGACCACCACGTGCACAAGTGCGACAACTACTCGGAAGTCGAGGCCCAGAAGTCCATTCTGCCGACCCAAGCACAGCTTTTGCCATCGATCGCATCACCTACGGCCACCAAGCAGTGTCCGTGCGGCTCGTGCCGTGCCACGTGTGACGCTCATTCCTCAGCTTCCGATGACGACCACATCCACGTCGTGGAAAACCCAATCAGCCTTTGGGACGGATTCAACACCAAGCTCGTGTCCATCATCTACGCTGTGGTGGTGGTCGTGGTCATCGCTCTTCGCTTCAAGCAGGAAGATTAAACAGCGAGGAAACAACCATTGAATGCGGAATACAAGGTGTGCGTTATATATGTACTTATTAGATATCTCTGGCTCTCATTGCTAGCCGCTTGTTGTCGAAGTCCACGTCACTGGATGTTGCAAATGATGGGGATCGGCACCCACGAGCCACGCTCCACGATCACCACGGGCCGCGCGTTCTGGAACGCGATACGGTTCGTGAACTTGCAGCGCGTGCACTGGAACTGCGCGTTGTGCGTGGCGTTGCGCACGACGTGCGTCATGCCGCAGTTGCCGCAGTTGAATGGCATCTCTCCCGTCGGCTGGGCCGTCACGGGCATTGGGAAGCGAGCCTCGCGGTCGAACTGGGCCTGCAGCTCACGCGCCATGCGCTCATCTTCAGAAGCGGAAGAACCGGCATTCGGTTGCTGCTGGGGCTGAGCGCTCTGCTGCTGGTTGTGGAGCTGCGCAGGGTACAGCGCCTTGTTGTCGGTAGTGTGCTTGGTCATATTGGTGTTGCTTGTCGTGCTGGGAAATGGCAACTGTGCGAGCCGGTCATTCGAGTTCCAGGGTGATGCGACAAGAGATTCTGGAAAAGGATGACTTGATTTCATTATGTTGCAGGTGCCAGTGTCCCACGGGTTCAAACGGGGTGGCATCTTGCTCCAGAATGGATAGTTCCAGAATCTGGATTATCTGAACTGGACAAAGTATTCTGGATTATGGGACGACTTCCAGGAAGTGTAGCCATCTTGGACGCTCAATGGAAATGGAATGTGTATTGACGGCTACGCAACACGACGTCCTGGACTCTGTCTTCCACCTGCATGCCGACTACGTACCGGTAGCTACCCAGCGCTGTGGGATACAATCGCTCCTCAGGATATGGACAGAGCAGGCCGACAGGGGTAGCCTAAGGCTGAGGACACGACTGCCTGCAGGATGGCTGGTAGTCGGGCCACCAACGCACACAGGAGCTGGATGGCTCAAGTCCACGAGCTAATACACGCTGCTAGCACAGCACCGCCTCTCTCTTTCTCCTTTCTCTCCCACGCTCAGTTGCAAGCTCGCTCACCGAGGGAATCCCGGAGTGAATCTGCGTGGAAGGGACTCGTCTCGGCCTGCTCAGTAGAAGTCACCCTGACGCGTGTCCTGGGACATCGGGATGTTCTGCGACTTGAAGTCCTGGTCGTATCCGAAGTCCTGGGACATCATGAACTTGTCAGCAGTCGACATTTGGCTGAACGACTGCGTCTGAGCCGCCTGGGTGAACGGTCCATCAAGACCAACCGAGCCCTGGGTCATGCCGTCCTGGGTCATGGGACCGATGCCGCTGCTCAAGTACCCACGGCGAGCACCACCGCCGGACTGCGAGCCAGCATAGCCACGCTGTGGCACTGGAGGAGGGTAGCCGGAGCCTGTTGGTTGCCCAGGGTACGCAGCTCCACCGACAGTGGGAATCTGGTCGTAGCGCGGATCGAATCGCGAGTCAAGAGGAGGCAACGGAGCTTCACGGCGACGCGAAAAACCAGCACGACTCTCACGATTCGCAGTCTTTGGCTTCGGGAATTGCATGTACGAAGGCTGGAGGTTGTTGAGTGGGCCTTCCACGACCAATTGGTGATCACGGTAGTGGTTCAGAAGCGAATTCCACAGCTCCTGCTTTGCGAGCACGCGCGGGTTGCCCAGCACGATCACACCGTACTTCGCACGTGTAAGGGCAACGTTCAAACGGCGGCGATCGCTCAGGAAACCGATTCCCTGGTTTTCGTTCGAACGCACACACGACAGGATGATCAGGTCCTTCTCACGGCCCTGGAAGGAGTCGACACTCGCGACTTCGACGTCCTTGTAGAGCTGGGAGCGCATCGAACCGTTTCGCTGCATGTAGTTGACGACGTACGCACGTTGTCCTTCATACGGCGTGATGACACCGATCTGACCTGGAAGCACGCCAGCCTTGAGGAACGTTGTCACGATCTTCTCCACGTTGCTCGCCTCCGTGCGGTTCAGGTAACTCGTACCCGATGAACTGATCTCTTCGGCACCAAGGCAGATGTAGAAGAACGTCGGCTTGCTCGGGTTCGGCCACGGGAACTCTACGTTTCGAAGAATGCGATCGCTGGTGGCAACGCCGTTCTGCAACTCTCCTTCGTAAAATGTGTTCGACGGGAACTCGGACAGACACGGGTGCATGCGATACTGCACACGCAGACGGAAAGGACGAATGTCGAGCTTGAGAAGACGGTCGAACAGCGACTGGTTCAGGCCGGCTAGCACGGCCTTCTTATTCATCACGACAGGTCCCAACTGGCAGTGATCACCGACCATCACAACGTGCTTGGCACCTTGCACGATCGGAATCAGACACTCTGGCTCGGTGGCCTGAGTCGCTTCATCAATGAGGACTTGACGGAAGCGGAAGTTGGACAAACGAGGATCACCGGCACCAACACACGTCGTACAAATCACGTCGGCCGCCTGCAGAATCTCACGCTCGGCTTGGCGCTTGAGCGATCGGAAGCGCTTCTCATCCTGCGACGACAGCTCTCCCTGATCATCCTTCAGTTGCATGAGCTTCCGCAGATCTGCCTTGTCAGCGCTGTCGAGGGACTTGATCATGGAGTGCAAAGTGAGATGCTCCACAGACGATGTCACAGCCTCACGGCTCTTTGCGGCCAAACGCACGACCTTCAAACCCGTGGCACTGATCTTCGCCGTCAAATGGTCCACCGCAATGTTACTCGGTGCAGTCACGAGCACTTGGCCCATGTTCTGCTTCGCCATGTGATACACGATCGTCGCTGACGTCACGGTCTTGCCCGTGCCTGGTGGGCCTTGAATGAGACTCAGCGGCTGCGAGAGCACACCCTTCACGGCGTCCATCTGCGGCGGGTTGAGTTCTGGAAGACCTGGCGCGGAGACGCGCACGCCGAGCGATCGCGGCACACGCAGCGCCTGCATGTCGACATCGTGACCGAGGATCTTGTGGTACAGGTAGCCTGTCAGCGACGTGTCATCCACCGCAAAAGTCTTCAAGGCCGCCTGCATACGGTCGAACGAGGTCGCCTTCCACACGAAGTCAACGAGGTAGCCGTCCGTAATCTCCACAGGCACATTGTTGCTGCGCATCTCGAGAGTGACCGACGATTCATCAATGCGAAGCACGTGGCCGGAGCCTTCCCAGTCGCGACCATGGATCATCGCGGCACTTGGACCGAGACGCAAGCGGATCTCATCACCAGGGACGAGTCGCAAGTCCGAGTCTGGACGCGTGCTGCTGAACGTACCGTTACGCTTCTTGTTCAGACCGATATCCCAGCGCACGCTGACACCGTCCTGGGTCTGCGACTCCTTCATCTTCTTGTCATAGTCGGCCTCCATCTTCACTAACGGGCCGAAAATGTTCTGGTACTGGTAGCCGTCGTCGTACTTGATCTCCACGGACGCAGGCTCATCATCAACGCCTGGGCGATCGAGGTCTTCGACAGTGGCCAACGGGTTATCACGCCACAGTTCCTCGAGCTTGGCGATCTGGCTCGACGTGATCTGACGCGATCGCAACTGCTCGTGCTCGGATGGCACCTTCACGAGCCACGGCAAGAACGCCCGGTCCTCAATCAGCGGCAGCCACTGCGACATATCCCAGCTCATGTCCTTGAGCGCGTTCATCTGGAGACACGGGTCACGACACAGCAGCACGACGACCGAGTCTTGCTTGGCTGGGATGAAGCCCAATAGAAACGCATTCCGGCAGCCACAGTTGTAGCACTCGAGCACGGTCTCACCCAGCGGCGACTCTGGATGCAGCGACACTTCCTTGTTCTTGGACCGTACCAAGTGCTGGATGATATGCGACCCCGACGTGTTGCCGCGCGAGTTACAGAACCACTTGTCCGCCACGACGCACTTGACCACCGACGCCGGATCGTGCAGCCCACAGTACGCACACGCATGCTTGGGCAGCTCCTTGGACGTGTAGTCTAGCTGGTCGTCGTCGCCCGTGTCTTCAAACGTCAGGTTCGAGAACTCGCCCGTGAGTCCGTGGTCGCCCAGATCGTCGTGGTGGCTCGGGAAGCCGTCGATGAACCCCGCCGAAGGCGACGCTACGGCCGGCGCGTCGTCATACTGGTCGTAGAAGTCGTAGCTCTGCGTCGCGAGCCCTCCGTCGTGGAGTCCGTGGCCGTGATCCGCTTGTGTGGAGAGCTCCTGTGTCGGATCCACGAAGGCATACTGGGACATACCCATGGATTGCGACTGCGACGCCTGCGTCTGTGGGAACGCCTGCGAGTGCGCGCCGCCGCGACCGTCGTCGTACGGGTCGAAGGAGTACTCGCGGTTCATTGTCACTGATGCTCCGTGGCTGGAAGTGCGTGTACAGAGCCCGAGAGACAGAAACGCGAGGTGCCCAATACTGGTCGAGCGTGGAGGTTTCCTTTCTGGCTCCCCTTTGGTGAAAATGACGCCCACCCACTCGACCCACAAACATCAATTCTCACAGGACCTCTCAAAAACACAGAAAGATCCTTGTTTCGAAGGAATAATGAGACGATATAGTGACATAAATGTCAGTAAAACGAGGGACCTACACACAAGTTAGAAAGGCGGCAGGCAATGCCATCTTCGATCACTCGTCGTCTGCGCCGAGTTCATGGGGAAGTGGCTCGTAGTCGACACCGTCGAGGTCCTCACCTTCGTCGCCGTCATCAAACCTCTCTCCGGCATCTTCATCCTCTTCCACGAAGAGCCCGTCCTCCATGACGCCTGAGTCGATGAAAATCCCATCGACCTCGTGATCGCCCTCGATGAGACTGACACCGTCGGCTTGGCTCTCGCGTCGCTTCTTCGCCAATTGACTAGCGTGGTTGATTGACTGGCCATTTCCTTCACCAGATGTAGTGTCTTCTTCAGCGTCCATCTCGAGATTCTCAGTATCTCTGTCCTCCTCCTCTTGGTCGGATGGCTGCCCGGCTTCCGACTGGGCAACGTCCCGCTCCGTGTACTCGCGTCGGAACTTGAGGAACTCGGTCTTCGTTAACGTCATCGAATCCTCGGGCATACTGGAGTCAGCGTAGAGTTCCAGAAGCCGCTCCAGGTCCTGGAGGGGGAATGGGGAGAAGCAGCTTCTCAGAAACGACTTGAGCTCTTCTTGAGTGACAAAGCCACGTCGGTACGAGTCCAGTGCACGCCACTCGTCCTCCCATAGCTGAGCATTCTTCTGCTCTTGTAGTGCTGCCGTGTCCAAGAAAGGTAGAGGTGCAGCGCTTTGTGAGGCTGAAGAGGCTTCGTAAGGTGGCGCTCCTGAGTTGGACGCCATCGACGAAGTCGCGAGAGGAGGGATCGCGACTGAAGGTCCAGTTGCGTTTTCTGGTGCACCGGCGTTAACTGCGGGGGCAGGGACGTTGCTGTCCACGATCTTGAGAAACTCTGTGGAGTTCATAACGATGTCAGCACTGAAGCACTGTCATATAGATGCTGCTTGTGTAGAGTACCGTTCAAGTAGACTTCCTCCAGGTCTCTCACGTATTCTGGATTGATATCCAGTCCTAGCTGACATCACACACCAGTGATCAGCACAGCGATCGCCACACATGCCGCCACTGCATCTGACCTACCAGTCCAAAGATCCGTAGCACTTGGTCGGCCGACACTGCGCCGTCGTTATCAGTATCAAAGTAGCGGAAAATCTATTCCGCCTCACTCAAAATGTAAGCCCCCCCCCTCGCCTCTCACAGAGCCAACCCAGCTATGGGACTCGCACCGTGCGCAGCTCATTCGTCTCCTGCTCAGCTAGACGCTCGATCCGCGCATTGAACGACGCCTGGAACGTGGACTGGATCAGCTCCATCGCTAATACTTGTTGGCTCTCGATACGTGAGACCATGCTTGCATTCGCGTCGCTTCGTGGTATACGGATACCGGTACGCTACCAGTTGAGAGCCATGGCAGAAACTTCATCGTGGCCAGTCCGGTGTTGCATCCTGGCATCCACTCTGTTGATTCGCCGAGTTTATGGACAGTTGCACTGGCGTACGGTGTCATCTTTTGGCTGTGGGTGAGTGTCTGACTGTGCTGTTCGATCTTCGCTCAGCGCTTGATGTGACGGCAGCTCCACCTGATTAGACGGCAACGTGGTGCTCGTCGACGATTGGAGTCGACATCTCATCTCAGCCCAACGCGACGTACCCCATCTCTACTCCACCTGTGTCAAGTCTCTTGACTCAAGAGGCGGGTGATCACGCCGATGCGACCACGGAAGATCGTTGTACAGCTTCTATGCTGAACTGTGGGGCCCAACATTCGAACCAGTAACGAGATTGCTGTCTGCGAATGGACCCGCTTATCCTATTATCCGAGGAAGGACGCACAGCAGAGCGTGACCGGTGAGACTTCTTAACCCACACGGGACGGACGGACGCCCGCGGGGTGTGCCTCACACTGTGTGAGTCACACAGCAGTAGGATAGCGACGAATCATCCAACCAGAGGCGTTGTCGCAGTCGACGGAGAGGATCGACGAGTTTCACGTATAACGCACACAAGGATCCTTCTAGAAGTGAGTCCCCATGGAACATCCGAGCGGTTGAACTTGGCAGCATAGGAGGGAAACCTGTTGGGACATCCGGCGGTGGTTCGAAAGAGCCTTCGTCTGAGGCTCTTTCGTGTGCTTCAGGCTGAAGCTCAGCCTCCACCCGTCCAGGGCTCTGACCTCCTGGTCGTCTTTGCCAACCCTGTGAACTAGTCCCCAACACTTCTCTTTCTTCCTTCACCTGCTCAAGACCATGGCGATCCTCGCGAGTAGCGTTGGTGGCAACAGCCAAAGCACCACGACGGCGCTGATCGCGTCCTCGGCTTTTGCCACGGGCGTCGCCAGTGGCGTCGCTCTGTACGCTGCGTACGAACGTCGCAGCCGTCGCAAGGCTCTTCAGTCCACCAAGCCACTGGACCCTCGTGACCCGACGACAATGCACCACCCGGCCGCCGGGCTCGTGGATCTCATTGTCCGCTACCGCCAGAAGCTTCAGGTCCAAGATCCTTTCGATGGTGACTCGTCCAAGATATTCCCTGTGCGATCCAAAGCCAAGCCAGGCGACATCATCAAGCAGCTCCCGCGTACCTGTCCAGAAGACCCCGAGTCGTACGCCGACATCTACAAAGACTGCGAGGACATCATCATCCCAGGTCTGACCCACTGGGCGTCCCCCAACTTCTTCGCATACTTCAAAGCCCATGGCAGCGAGCCAAGCGCGCTCGCGGATCTGCTGTGTGCGTCGCTCAACGTCGTGGGCTTCTCGTGGGTCGCTGCTCCAGCCGCGACGGAGCTGGAGCAGGTCATGTGTGACTGGATGGCTCGTCTCATGAACTTACCGGAGACCTTCCTGTCCACGTCGACTGGTGGCGGCACGATCCAGGCCTCGGCGAGTGAGTCACTGCTCTGTGCGATGATCGCCGCTCGCAACCGTGCATTGGAGGGACTGGAGGGAGCTGCCCGCACGGAGAAGGGCAGTCGACTGGTCATGTACATCTCCGACCAGACTCACTCCATCGGTGAGAAAGGCTGCATGGTGCTGGATCTGCCTCACCTGCGTGTGATCCCAACGCGCCGCGGCGTCACAGACACGGGTAACTACGGCCTTCACCCAGACGACGTCGCTGCCGCCATGGAGAAGGACGTTGCCGCTGGACTCGTCCCGTTCCTGCTTGTTCCGACTGTCGGCACGACGTCGACGGCTGCGATCGATCCGATCCGAAGCCTGGTTCGCGTCGCCCGGAAGCAGGCGGAGCCAGTGTGGGTCCACGTGGATGGTGCCTATGGTGGTGCGTCTGCAGTGTGTCCCGAGTTCCAGCACTGGTTGGATGGCGTCGACGAAGTCGACTCGCTGTGTGTGAACGCTCACAAGTGGCTCATGGTCGCTGTGGACTGCAGTCTCATGTGGGTGCGCGACCGCTGTCCGCTGATCCAGGCGCTCGCTCTGGACCCAGAGTACTTGAAGAACGACTTTATGTCCCAGATCAACTACAAGGACTGGCAAGTGCCGCTCGGCCGGCGCTTCCGCTCGCTCAAGCTCTGGTTCACGCTACGTCGCTTCGGTGCCAGCGGCATGCGCTCGCACATTCGCAGATCTATCGCGCTTGCCAAGCTGGCCCAGTCGTTGCTGGTCGACGACGGCCGCTTCACGATCTTCACACCCGTGCGGATGTCGCTTGTGTGCTTCTACGTGGCTTTCGGTGGCCGTGAGCTCAACGAGGCGCTGTTGCGCAAGGTGAACGAGAGTGGTAAGATGTTCTTGATCCACTCGGTCGTGGACGGCCAGCACTTCCTGCGTTTGGCTGTCGGTGGACTGGAGATCGACGAGTGGAACGTCGAGAACGCGGTCTCTGTTCTCGGTGACACACTGACTGAGCTCGTGGCATCCAATGACAAGTGGCAACTTGCCTACGACGAGTTCCGACGTGGTGCCCGTGCCTTCTAAGCGAGTGTATTCGACACGGTCCATATCCAACGAGTGAGTGCGTAGTGTCAAACAACATATACATTTGCCAATGAATTCTACTAGCGAGGACCGCTTATCACTCGATGGTCAGCGTTTGTTTTACTGCGACTTGCCGCGGAACTCGTCGTACGCTTTGCTCCACTTGGCGTCCGAGGCCACAATCTCCGTCAGTGTCTCCGTGAGCACCTTGATGCTGTTGTCCACGTGCCACTCAGCAGCCTCCAGACCTCCGTATGCGAGACGCAAGAAGTGCTGGCCATCCACGACAGAGTGGATCATGAAGATCTTGCCGCTGTCGTTCACCTTACGCAGCAGCGCCTCGTTGAGCTCACGGCCGCCAAACGAAACGTAGAAGCACACGAGCGCCATGCGCACTGGCGCGAAGATGGTGAAGCGTCCGTCCTGGACCAGCAGCTGCTCCGCACGCTTCGAGAACTCGATGGAGCGGCGGATGTGCGTGCGCATGCCGCTGGCACCGAAGCGACGCAACGAGAACCAGAGCTTGAGCGAGCGGAAGCGACGACCCAACGCGACCTGCCAGTCCTTGTAGTTCACCTGCGTCATGAAGTCGTTCTTGAGGTACTCTGGGTCGAGAGCGAGCGCCTGGATCAGCGGACGGCGGTCGCGCACCCAGAGCAGACTGCAGTCGGTCGGGACCATCATCCACTTGTGTGGGTTCACACAGAACGAGTCGACGTCCTCCACACCGGCGAGCCAGTTGCGGTACTCCGGGCAGATCGCCGCAGCACCTCCGTACGCGCCGTCCAAGTGGATCCACACAGGCTCAGGCAGGGCACGAGCCACCTTCACAAGCGCTGGCAGTGGGTCAATCGCACACGTCGAGGTCGTTCCGACTGTCGGGACAAACAGGAACGGCACGAGACCGGCAGCCACATCCTTGGCCATCGCCTCCTTCAAGTCGTCTGGGTGGAGACCGTAGTTGCCGGCATCAGCAGCACCACGACGCGTCTTGATGACACGCAAGTGTGGCAGATCCAGCACCATGCAGCCCTTGGCTCCGATAGAGTGGGTCTGGTCGGACACGTACACGACAAGCCGCGATCCCTTTTCAGCACGCGCCTCGCCCGTGAGCCCTTCAAGGGCACGGTTGCGAGCTGCGACCATCGCACACAGCAGCGAGTCACTGGCCGTGGCCTGGATCACGCCACCACCGACCGACGATGACAAGAACACGTCCGGCAGCTGCAACAACTTGGCCACCCAGTCGCACATCACCATCTCGAGCTCGGTCGCCGCTGGTGCCGCGACCCACGAGAAACCCACGACATTGAGTGACGCGCAGAGCATGTCAGCCAACGCACTTGGCTCACCGCCGAAGGTCTTGAAGTATGCGAAGAAGTTGGGCGACGACCAGTGCGTCAGTCCTGGGATGATAATGTCCTCGCAGTCCTTGTAGATGTCGGCGTACGACTCCGGATCCTCGGGACACGCACCAGGCAGCTGCGCGATGATGCTGCCTGGCTTGGCGTTCGTGCGCACGGCGTACTTTCCGGGGCCGTCGTCCGTACGCTGGAGGTTCTGGTGGTAGCGCACGATCACGTCGGCGAGGCCAGCAGCAGCGTCACGCATGGTCGTGGGATCCTTCGGGTCGAGCGGCTTCGTGGACGCCAGAGCCAAGCGGCGACGGCGACGCTCGTAGGCGGCGTACAGCGCCGCGCCACTCACGAGGCCTGTTGCGAAGACTGCAGACGATGCGAGCAGCGACGTCGAGGGCGAGGACGCCGCGGAGGACGCACTGGAAGACGCTGAGTTCATGGTATTCTACTCGTGACAGAATTGGAGAGGTTGGGAAATGAACTGCTATGGAAGAGATCCGACACTTGCATTGTGGGGAAAGTCCAGCGATCGGAGATTGGCGACGAATCAACCTCTGATAATTGATACGTGATCGGCGACGAATCAACCTCTGATAATTTATACTCTCGTAAGTGATATTCCGATTTAAATCCAATCAAGTACGAATAAAAGTCCATGATGTCATTTGATTGGATAAAAAGAAGTGATGGATGATTACCAGCGGCATTATACACAAGGGTCCTACTAAAATGAATATTGGACGTTAGAATCAACTGTGGGAGGAAGTCCAGCCATTGAACGTCTTCGTGACGCCGACAGCAATTCAAACCGAGGCAACGACGTCTCTTTCGAGGTTCTAGTGTTCAAGTCGGGTGAGCACACCCACCCACACGCGCGCGCGAGATCCACGGAACAAATTAGTGGTCCACCCACCGGGACTCAGTCGCTGTATGGACAGCAAGATCAAGCACGGGCATTAATGCTGTGGAGCTCGTGATAGAAAGTGGGCATGAAGAGCTGCAAACGAAAGTGAGAGGCGACGCAGGTGGTTCGTTTTCCCCGGGCCTCACCAACTCAGAGTTGAAGAAGTATCGGAGCCTCCGGAGAACTAAGCTAATTGCCTTTCTCACAAAAATAGCCTCATGTCTTGATCAGCTCTGTGCTGTCAATCCTGATGTTCGCGAGATACTCGGGCTTCAATCCAAAAAGCTGCTGCCTCATCAAGCATCTTTACACAGTTCCAGACGTGAGCAGATATGATCGTTTCCGATCGCCTTGAGCGTCACGAGTTTATCTCTGATTGTCGACATGAGTGGCGGCAGTGCCGGACGCTCACTGCAACATTGCGGCCCAGTGTCGTTTATAAACATGCAATAAATTGCTTGTCGACGCTAGAGCCAGGGCCGTCTCCAGGCAATTGATACTTCATGTCCAACGTCTGGGTGCCTTTCTCATGCCTGCCGGTCGTGTCCAGGAGCTCACGTTTCCAGCATCTGATAGAGCAGAACACGCCGAATGGACACCTTGTTGCCTTCGTAGGGCTGACCAAATGATCATCGGAACGGCGCCATGAGCAACCTAGGAGATAATGGCGAAGCATCCTCTTTGTCGAGGACCTCGTGGCTCATAAAGAAGCTCATTCCACAATCTTCCGCCTCCTACAATCGAGCACCACAACCGACCAAAACACGACTACCATGCTCTCCCTTCGCAAGCTCTGCATTCTGGCTGTGTGTGCGATCATTCTCACGACCGACTTTGCCGAAGCCTCGACAAGCGTCGCTGCCCAGGGAAACAACGCTCGCCGCCTTCGCAGCGCGGTCACCGAAGTTGAGGCGGCAACCACCTCCACTGGCTCGGCCACCGGCAAGCACAAGCGCAAGAACTCTGGCCACGGCAGTACGGGTGGTAGCTTCGGCGGCAACCACGGCAGTCAACCTCCTCGCCACGGAAGTCGCCCGGCCAGCAGCCACGCGGGCAATGAAGTCCGCGAGATGGGCTCGCAAGAAGGTAGCCGTCCACACGGCGGTCGTCCTCAGGGAAGCTTCGGTGGAAGCCACGGCGGCCGTCCACCACACGGCAGCTCCGACGGCAGTCACGGTGGCCGCCCTCCTAGCCCACAGGGTAGCTTCGGCGGCGAAATCGGCGGTGAAGGCGACTTTACCGGAAGTTTTGGCGGCAGCCGCCCACAGGGCCGACCAGCTCGCGGAAGCTTCGATGGCAGCTCCCATGGTCCTCCGCACGGATTCGGCAGCCTCGATGGCCATGGCAATCACGGCTCGCAGGAACGCCCAGGAACGGTCGAACCTTCATCAGCGCAGTAAGCCCCCCATCGCAAGACGACCGTCCACCTTTCCAGGTGTACTTTTGTGAGCGTTTTGAGTCCGTCGCACGATGCTTGTAATCCATTTCCAATGCACAATTTTTCGTGAAGAACCTCGTGGCGCAACGGAGAAAATTCCTCCAACACCCATCGAAACCCATTCGTCATCGCACGTGCATCCGCTTGCCGCGTATCGTTCGAAACCACCTCGAATGCGGGGTTCCTCTCTGTCTAACGCCGTTTTTCTCAAGGCAGAAGTCGAATTTCCCAATCCAAAATGACGTCTATCCAGGTCTCCACAACGACTGGCGCGCGTCGCAGGTGCGGTCGCCCTATCGACGACGCCTGAAGTTTTTGTGGCTTGCCATGTGTCCCAATCTGGAATTTTCTGCTTTGTTTTGGCTCTCTTTTTGCTGAGACACAAAGTGCGCAGCTGAGATCTGGTATAGTCCACCACTAAATAAGTGGATTACCATTTTTTTGCTTATTTGTTATAAAACAATTTGGAATGTCAAATGTGATAGGTTAATAATCTCCTCGCTGACGTACATGAGCAAGCCAATTCTAGGTGCGCTCGGACTTCGGAGCCTCCGAAGAGAGCGAGAGAGGAGAGAGAGAACGCAGGCGCCTCGGTACGTGTACCGTTGGACCCACTGAAGAGATCGCGCATTCCTGAAGGGTGTCTTCTCCTTTGGTTTTCACCAGTCAGTCAGTTCCCAATTTGCCTCATCAAGAACACCCACAGCAAACCAACCACCACCAAACAATGTTCGCCCTTCGTCAGATCAGTTTCGTGGTCGCCTGCGCCGCCCTCGCGCTCTCCATTGTCTCCATCGACGGCGTGAACGCCGGACGACGTTCGCTCCGTACGGCCGGCAGCGTGAGCGACGACCTCAAGGCTGGCGACGTCGGCTTCGTCTTCGGCAGTGACTCGGGCTCGTACGAAGCGGACACCAGCGCGTCGTCCAGCTTTGACGGCAGCTTCGATGGATCGTGGGGAAGCTTCGACGGCAGCTACGCATTCGATGACTCGTGGAGCGGCAGCGAAGGCAGCTCTTCTTCGTTCAGCGGAGAGATTGAGATCGTCTTCCCATAATAAGTGCCCAAGAACACACTCGGACACCTCCGAAGCTAAATTTTATGAATGAATCTGCAAAGCAACGAAAGCTTTCCATGTTTTAGCAATTTTCCCGCCTCCTACGAGTTGTTTGTGACTGTGGTTCATGTTTTTCGCTTTTCACCCTTCACCACCAAGGTAAAACGGTCCAAACAGCTTCATTTCGCAGCCAAAAACGACTCTCGCGCCCATAGCGGAGCCTGCAGATCACGCAGACTCTTGGAGAACTCCGTATCGTCGAGTCGTTCGTTGATCTTGGTCACGAACTCGTAGCTGCTGAACACAGGGCCGGCATACATGGTCTTGTCGACCACAAAGAAGCCCAGGTTCACGTCGCCAACACCGAGATGCAAGATGCCTCCGGGGTCACCATGCTCAGCAGACGGAGTATCTGTGTGCACGTCTGCGACGAGATGATCTTGCTTGCCCGAGTCTTCGCGATGCGTGTAGAACAGGCTCGGATACCAGCCCAAATACCGCGAGCCACCGCTTCCAAAGCGTTCCTCAATCACGCTCTTGAGAAAATAGTGTTGGTCTTCAGTGAGCTGCTGCTTGAGCGACTGGGCAACTGCGACTTCATTCAGCTGGCGTGTCACGTCGGAAAAGTTCTCGAAGAAACGCTTGGCGTTGTACTGAAGCGGAGACTCATCGTCATCGCCTTCAGAGGCACTGCTGAGTAGCTGGAGCTGGTTGACGATAGACAGTGATCGTTCAGCGAGCTGTTGCATCTTGGACCAAAACGCCGGATACGGGTCCACAAAGCCTGCAGCGTACTCACAGCGTGTGCCCATCGTGAAGCTCTGCTTGGCGTAGAGGATCGTGTCGTGACGGAGTTGTGTGAACGACGCGATCTGCGTGTTCATCTGGCGCTTTTTCCACGTTTCGGATTGAAACACACCGTCTTTATTGGAGCTCTTCGCCGACAGCTCTCGCAGTGCAAGCTGCCAGAGCAGAGCCAAACTGCAGGTCGTTCGATCCGCCTTGGAGAGCTGTTCGTCGATCACTCGACGCGCCGCCACGAGATTGGAAGTATAGGGTGCGCCATCTCGAAACTCGACGAAGTCCTCTGACGTCTTGGCAGTACTCGCCATGCGCTTCGCGATCTCGCCACTCGCAACGTCGTTGGCAAACAGCGCAAACGCAGCGTCGACGGCACTAGGCATGCGACGCACTACCTTCACATCGTCTTGCAAGACTTGGTCGTAGACAACCTTGGAAAAGACAAAGGCACTCCACACAAACTGCTGGCCGAAGAATGCGAAGGAGGTTGGCAAAAGCGTACGAGTGGAAGGCGAGGAAGCGGCGACACTCGACTCCGTATGTGGATGACCAGCGATGGCTTGAGCACCAAGACACTGGTTCGCGATCTCATCTTGTAGACCCCGCAAAGCTGTCTCCTTGTCAGGGCCACAGTATGTAGCAATGATATCGCGGTCACTAAGAAGCTCATGGAGCTGCTGAGGAGTCATGCTATCAGCTCCAACTCCATCACCGGTGACGGTTGAGATGATCTTCTGGATCCCTTCCACAGACGCCAAAACTTGAGCCTCACGCAGAACGTGAACAAGCACGCACGCGCGCTGGAGCTGACGGAGGTCACTCGAAGCGTCTTCGGTGCCGTCGACGCGGAAGTCGATCGTGCCGAGCCAAGTCATGGCCTGGAAGAAGCGGCTCAATGGCTCTGTTTTCGTGTAGTGGCCGCGTGGTTTGAACAATGAGAAGTCGACGTCACGTGGCAGGCAAGAGAATAGCTCGACGCTTGCGAGCTGTTGCGTCTTGATCGCAGCGGCAATGGTCTTCACTCGGTCACCAGCTTCAGTCCCGGCCTTGCCGTTGAGCAATGCCTGGGCGACAGAGAGATACGTATCCACATCACGCAGCGCACTCGCCAATTCCTCGTTTCTACTCGCCGTCTGTGCACGACAGACACGGCGAGCTTGGTTCAGGATGCCCTCGAGTAGTGGCAGTAGCTCTTGCTCCTCGAGGTCGACGAGGAACGCGTCGAAGCTGCGGTGCCACGCGTGGAGAACCGAGTCGCTGGTCACATACACAGGCATGTCGTCCGAGTACAATCTGTAGTACTGCTCGGCAAAGCTGTCAGCAGCGAGTCGCTCGGATACAACGAATCCATGCTGCTGGAGCCGCTCGGTCTCTTTCTCGCTGAGGCGGAAATCGAACTTGCGCTGCTTCTTGAGCTCGTGGTGGCTGTTCGACTCGAGCAGCTCCGCCACAGCCTCCTCGCCGAGCTGCTTCTTGGCCTCTTCCAGACGCTTGGCCATCAGGGCGTTTGCCTCTTGTGGAGAGACGGAGAAGTCTTCATAGAACTTGCACTGCGCGAGCGACGGCGTGTCCGTCGACGGCTTGGACGATGGGAACTGGCGCAGCAGATCCTCGTGAGTGAGCGAGGTGCCCTGCAACTTCAGAGTCGACTCAAACGCTGCTGTTATGCTGCTGCTCATACTGGAGGCTCTGCGGGTGAGTGTGAGAATGCGTGGGGCTGTCAGCGTGCGGGAGACTGCAGGCAAATGGAGAACTGGAGGAAGCGTAGCACTTCCCATCTTGGGATCAGATCGAGCCATTGCAGAATGATGATCTCACTGTTACAGAGTGATGGCTGTCTGCGCCACCAATAGTGACGTGGCATTCAATTAGGGGAGAAGTGAGAAAGTGCAGCACAACACCAAAACATGGACGGAATGTATTTCAAAAGAGCTTGCGCTACTGGAGGCGGACTACGAGATGCCGAAGGTCACTGCCTACATGGAATAAACGATGATGGTGTGCCAGCTTACTCGGCGTTGCTGGCAGGCACGACCGTGCCTGGGCCTTCCTGCGAGCCGGCGTTTGGACGCTTGCCGCTGTGGCTTCCGCGGCCGTGACGAGGGCGTCCGCCGTGGCTGCCGTCGGCGCTTCCGTGTGGAGGACGGCCACCGCGGCTACCACCGAAGCTGCCGTGTGGTGGACGGCCGCCGCGGCTACCATCGAAGCTGCCGTGTGGTGGACGACCGCCGTGGCTGCCATCGAAGCTGCCGTGTGGACGACCACCCTGTGGACGGCTACCTTCTTCCGAGCCGATCTCACGGACCTCAGTGCCGGTGTGGCTGCCAGCCGGGCGGCTTCCGCGCGGAGGACGGCTGCCGTGGCTGCCATCAGTGCTGCCGTGTGGTGGGCGGCCACCAAAGCTGCCGTCGGAGCTGCCGTGTGGGCGACGTCCATGCGGGCGGCTACCACCGAAGCTGCCACCGAAGTCGCCTTCTCGACCGATCTCGCCGCCGAAGCTGCCATCTGGGCGACTGCCGCGCGGCGGGCGGCTACCGCGGCTGCCGTCAAAGCTGCCGTGTGGTGGACGGCCGCCGTGACTTCCGTCGCTGCTGCCACGAGCGTGGTGCTTTCGCTTGCCCTTGCCCTTCGTCTTGCCCGCGGCCGAACCGTCGGTGCTCGTTGCCATCTCGCCCTCACCGACCTCGGCGATCGCGCTACGGAGACGACGGGCCGAGTGGGTCTGAGCAGCGACACCCGTGGACGCCCCAGTGTAGTCGAGCGAGAGGATGGCGACGCAGACAGCGAGAGCGCAGAGCTTGCGAAGGGAGAACATCTTGAGCTGATGGAGTTGCTGGGATGGGAGTGAATTCGAGAATGAGTGAAGCTGCAACCGCTGCAGTTCACAAGCCTCCTTCGACTCGTGGGTAAGTAGTGTCTCCTTCGTGTCCTGTCGCCCTTGATAGTGATGCTGGCGTCAAGAATCGACTCGGTGCGTTCTCAAGAGTCCGGCTCGACGGCGCGTTCGCCCAGCTCAGCTGGTGAGCCGCGGAATTGAGGAGAGCCGTGATTGAGGACGATGCTGGACATGACCAGACGTTGGACAGCTCTCGTCGTCCGGATCCGTGGATGGTGTCCCCTCGTTTCGCTGAGGAGAGACCGACGATGAGCCAATGAAAGACAGGCAGCCAGCTGAGTCACTTGGAGTGGCTGCAGATCACCACGACAGACGTGGAAGGAGGAAAACCTGAGTCGATAGAGTAGGCACGCGTGCGCACTGGATCTCGCCACGTGAGCTGTTCGTCTAAGAGCTCTTCGGCAAAGGCAGGGCGGAGGGGCGCTGCTAAAGCCAAGTACATTCGCTTTACACGATCAGCCCTAGTCGACTGGTTCGCCACTTCCAGCTGGTCGAGTGAGATGGCTACATACTACTCGAGGCTAAGCTAATTCACGAAAAGATCACACCGCTTCAGTCCCCAGCTGGTCGTGTCCACTCGAGAGTCAGGTGTCTCTCGCGTGGATCATGGGGCACGAGACGGTCTCCCAACTGACTGGTGACCGATCGTACCGTCGTGCAGGCGTACAAGCCGATGCTCAATAGCACCAGCCGAGCGCGACGAACACGCTCTACCGCCAGCCTGGACGCCGTCCGACTCGGATGCTACAGGCTGACCAGGAGACGCGATCCATCCGTACAGTCTGTAGGCATGCCTACGCTGTGGACGTGACCGTGTAAAGCTGATCATGTGAAGATCGCAAAAGCTACACCGTACGTGGATACTGGTCTGCGAGTTCGAATTGGAGTGAAGAGGGTCTCTTCAAGAGGCTGTCTGTCTCCGGGATCGAATCGGAACCC